>AYEL01091600.1:0-14634 GCA_000484575.1 Olivierus martensii | reverse complement strand
TATATATATATATATTATTGATGTTTTTTTTACTAAAAAGTTGAACATTATTGTAAAATTTAAATTCTTTTTATTGATTTTTTTGTAACCAGAGAAATTGTCATTATTTTAGTTAATGATTTTAAACTCTGTGATTATTATCTTACTTATTTCAGATAAATCATTAAATTTAAAAATAAGATTAATTTTGTTAATATGAACATTTTGTCATCGCCATTACTTGGAGATAATAAAGTGTTCATATCTACAACTTTTTAAGATAATTTATAATTAAGCAGTATGTTCATTTTTTAATGTTAACATAACTTTGAATAATTATATCTTTCAGCAAAATAAATTTAATACAGGAATATTTTGCATAGTGCAGCTAATACATTCTAGAAAATTCTCTCTCTAATTGAATCTGCACTGATCAGGAAATATATGCAATGGGAAAAATGACAATTCCTTTATAAAGAAAATTTTTTACACTTAAAACAAGAATTTCAAATGATAATAAAAAAATACTTTGGGCGTAATTAAGATAGAAATGTTTTTATGCTTATGAGCTGAACTATTAATATTACTAGCAATGTGTGCAGAATTGCTGCACACTTTTATATATAATATAATACTACAAGATTCATAGCAGACATTCAGTTGTTTGCTATGAAATGAAAAAAATTAAGATGGCAAATTTGATATCAGAGTAGCATACCATTTGTCCACCATGGTTTGATTGGAATTTTAAGTAAATAACTTTAATTCCCAGATTGTGTCTAAGGCAATAGACACAATCTGAGAAATTTTATTCATCATCTATGGAAAACTCATTTTCATAGATGATGATGAATAAAAATTCTTAGCATTTGTATAACATGAGTATTTCTTTATTAATATAATTTGCATGATTTCAAAACTTATGTTTTCATTTTATTTTTAAATAAATAAATCATTATTATATGTATCATTATTATTATTAAATTCAAGGTCTTGTAGGCCTTCAATTGTCTATGCAACTCTGCTGAATTTTCATCTCACTTCCATTTTCTACTAACATCTTGTTTCTTTTTATCCTCCATGAAGTTATTGCATGCGAGTTGCTGCAACAACATCATGGAGGATGAAAAGAAACAGGCTGTTGGTTGGAAATGGAAGAAAAATGGAAATAAATCATTGTCTAAACATAAACTATTATTTTATTGACATTTATTTAATATTATTCTGATAAAATTTCATTGTTGAGAACATAATCCAAGTTTTTAATATACAGCAATACCTCGCACAGTCCGAGTTTCAAATAGTCCGGGTTTCACTATAGTCTGGATTGTAATTGTTAATTTTTAAATTACTTTATTTTTTTAGAATAAATACGAAATGTAAATGTGCTTGCTACTTACTACCTATATATGACTCGAATAGCTACTATTTGATGAGCTGAGACAAGCAGGCAGCTGCTCTAACGTTGCCAGATTTATCTTAATGTTTGTTATAGTGCCTGTCTCTCAAGTGAATACATGAATTACTCGATCATTTGCATAATTTTTTAAATTATAATTCCATATTTGATTGCTTTGTGACTTAAAACTTTTATTAACAATCATGAGTGCTAAAAGAAAATGTGAGTCTGGTTTAAGGCCAAATTGTAACTTTGTGTGTCTTGACATAATATAGGTCTGCTTTGAACTTCTAAAATCAAAAGTTCTCTATTAATTCTGCTGGAAATCATTATTTAAGTTCCGACATAATATAGGTCTGCTTTGAACTTCTAAAATCAAAAGTTCTCTATTAATTCTGCTGGCAATCATTATTTAATCATTATTTAATCATTATTTATCATCACAAGAACAGACTTGTCTTGTTGCCTCTGTTTGTCACTCAAAATCAAACTCGTTTGAATTCTGAGTGAGCCGTTCAAGCACTTAGTGATTGGCCACAGTCGCTTTACGTCAGTCTGGCCAGTTCAACGAAAACTCTTATGTTTGAAATTGACTTTTGTTGCCAACTACAAAAGACTTGTTTTGTCACTTACCAGCCTGGCCGTATTCTTATAAAGAGTGCCGCTCTGCGTTCGGAATGGCACCAAGCGGTCGACATGGAAAAAGCAAATGCATTCTCCTGCCGGGCGAGCCCTCTTTATCTATTTGTATTTATGGGCTCGGACTCATTTTCTGACCCATTCTATTGTCTATTATAAATCTTTTATAAAGATTTTAATATTTAATCCTAAAAGAAATAATTATTAATGTAAGAATTTACAATTTAAAAAACATATGAGCAAATCAAAAATTTCTTGGAACCAATTTTAATTTTTCCCATAGATTACATACCTTGAATAGTCTGATTTCAATTAGTCTGATAAGGAAGAGGAACCAATTAACTGGACTGTGCGAGGTATTGCTGTAATATCTTTGAAAAATAAATTTCTGCTTTGCAAGTTTTTGCTTAATGAGCCTGAACTAGGAACTATCTGTATAATTATTTATTTTTTAAAAACTACATTAATTTATTTATTTTTAATTAATATTTTATTCAGCTATTTCCTTTCAAACTCAGTATAAGCAATATTTCTTATTACCGAGTTCAGATGGTGATTTTTTTAACTCTGGTTATTTGCCCATGAATATAGCCAAAGGAGATATATTCCTCTTGGTTATGTTCATTGACAATGATATCATCCAAAAGAGTGGGAGATCTCCCACTTTCTTGAAGTTGGTGTATCCAGCATCAGCAGTTTGCTAATTACTTTTTTAAACCTAAGGAATCTATGCCTATGTAATAGCCTCTGTTTTATGACAAATGCTATTGACTTTTTAATATACCTTCCATTCTATGTTTTTATACTCCTTTTATCAAGTTTACTTTATATTGTATTGTATTTTATAATTTTAGTCCTATTTTTATTTTATTTTGTATAATCTGAAATATTATTTTTTTAATATTTTGCTACAAATATATCTGTTACTTAAAATAAATATGCTGACTATAGTGTTGGGATTGCTATATGTTAATGACATGGCAATCAGCATTATTTCCAATGGAAATTATGTGATATTCGATGATTCTGACAAATAAGCAAATATCTGAGAGACAAAATTTGCATTTTTGACAATCATTGTAAATTTGCATGCATTTTCCATTTTGTTAATTATTAATTGTTTTATTAATTGCAACAAAATTTCTTTTGTGTGTTTGATTCACTGTTTTATATTTTGAAATGTTATTTGAATATCTTGTAATGCTTTGAATAATGAGTGCTGCTAAAATGATCTATTATTTTCAACTGGCATAATCATGATTAGTTTCTTCAATGTTTTGATTTGAATCAATTATAAGTAGTCTTCATTTGCAAATCTGATTTCAGAGAAATTATAAATATGAAAAAGTTTGCTTATTAGAATCAAGGAAATGTAGTAACTACAGTATTAATATTTCATTTCGCATATTTAAAAAATGAATTTTTTTATTTTGGTGAATTATAAAAACAAAATTACCATTCAGCATTTACTATATTTCATGGCATTGACCATATTAGATTGTACCACATTTTCAATTTAGAGATGATAGAAATTTTAGATCAGTATGTTATAATATGTTATAGGTGAGATGGATAATAGAATTGATTGCATGTTATGGCAAAAATATGTTATGTGAAGTATACCTGTATTATCAATTTAAGTTTTCCAATTAAATAAGTAAGTTTCTAACAGATCAAGAAACTTACTTTAATATTTGAAATATATCTTATTTTTCTTAATATATAATTAATATATTTTATTAATTGTTCTCTCTATCACTTTTTCAGATCATCTAGAATGTAAGAGAGATAGGTAAGTATTTTTTAAATTATCAATATATATTTTTAAGAAATTAAAGTTAGATATTCAATATTGCTAGAAATAATTGATAGTATCATAGAATTGAAGTAACTAAATAGTTCAAAATTAAATACAAATATGCTTATCCAAAATAATTAAACTTAAACTCATACAGAAGAAAAGACAGTTTTATTAGGATATAATGTTTTTGGCCTTTATAGAGACCTCCCTCATTAGTACATAACTGTAAAAGCAATACTTCAGAACACACATTCTACAACAAATTCAAGTTTTAAAAAAATTATAGATGTCTTATGGTATTAACATATTATAAGCAATTCTTAATTTATTTTCTAAATAAACTTGCAGGAAATAATATCAAAAAACGTTTCAAATGTGAGATTGAGAATATATTAAAGTAAATATTACAGTGCAATATTTTTACATAACAGGGCCATTAATCTGCTTTATAGGCTAAATTGCAACGTAAACTATCAGCAATTGTTCTTTGCATACAGTACCTGATATCGGAAGCTCTTTTGGGATGTTATCATTTATGATGATAGTTTTCATCCTCCTCTTTTCAATCTCAATAGCTTCTTCTGTATTCACATCTAAATTCTAGAAAATGGTTTTACCCCATGGTCTCCCACTGAATGGATACATTGTCTTCATGAACTCTAATGCTATATCTTGCTTTTCTGATATATGTGTTTTATGTTCTGCAAGCCTAATTAATAAATTTTTCATGATTCTGCCAATGTGTTCTTCATATCTTCGTAATGTATGGTTATAGAGGTGGATAGAATATATACCTAATCTCTTCTTAGGATTGTGGGATTCTTCTTTGTCATTCTTTAGTTGCAAAAGAATAGTTTGCTGCTTTCTATAGACTAGCTTACATTTTGTTCTTTTGATCACCTTCATAACGAACTTATTTATAGAGGGGTCAAAAATAAAACAACAGTAATGTTTAAAGTTAGGTTGCATCCCCTACACTAAAAACATATTTTCAAACTAACTTGAATATCACACTACAGCAGAAGAAGCTATTGAGGTTGAGAATTGGAGGATGAAAACTAACATCATAAATGATAACATAACGGAATCCTGAATCAAGTGCTGATATGCAAAGAACAATCTCTAATAGTTTAAGTTGCAACTTAGCCTATAAAGCATATTAATGATCCTGTTTTGTAGAAATATTGCATTGTAATGTTTACTTTAATATATTCTCATTCTCACATCTGAAACTATCATATGTTTTTTGATATTGTTTCCTGCATGTTTGTTTATAAAATAAATTAAGAAATGCTTGTAATATGTTAATACCATAAGATATCTATCTGTTAACCTTTCTGTCTTTATTTTGGTTCTTGTTTTTATTTATTAATGTATATAAATAATCTAATTTTTGAAAATATTATCTGATTGTTATAATATATATATATAATTTTTTAAAACTTGAATTTGTTCTAGAATATGTGCTCTGAAGCATTGCTTTAACAATTATGTACAAATGAGGAAGATCTCCATGAAGGCCAAAAACATTATATCCTAATAAATCTGTCTTTCCTTCCTTCTGTATGAGTTTAATTATTTTGGATAAAAAAAAGCAGGTTGCTAATGATATTTAATATGCTTATCTTTAAAAGATTTATTTTAACTATAGCAGTTTGATATGCAAGTGTTCCATGAATTCCAAACATTCATACTTACAAACTTGAAATTTCATTTTCAAATTTTAGAAAATTTAAAAAATTCTTTGAGAATTTTAAACAATATGATAGCAGAATACTCTAATAACCAATATAATGCAAAATTAGATAGATAGTTAACATATAACTGCAGTATTTCGTGTGTTTTTCATGATTTTCTCCTAAATTTCAGTGAAATTGTAGCAAAAAATGAACAATTAAGATGTATTTTAGTTTATTTTAATAGAATTAACCAATATTTTCCTGTTGTATACAATATTTTTTAATTTTCAGCATTTTATAGCTCATACTATGAAAAATTGGATTTTTTTTTTTATTTCAAAAATATCATTTATCGAACCCCGTAATCAGAATAACTTTGATAGATTAGATTATAAAATTGACAAGATGGGTTAAAAAAAATCTGAATTCTATTGATCCATTCAAATATAAACAATGTTTGTTTATACATAATTAAAAAAATATTTTGGCAACTAAAAAATTTAGGATTGTCAATGAATACATACAAAAAAAAACTGATTTTCAAAAGCTGAATTAATAAAATCAGGATTGAATTTTTTAACTCATTTTTTATTATTTTTTTTATCATTTTTTGTTCCACTTCTTGATATCTGTTCGTGTCAAAGGCACTCAACAAGTTAATGAATTGATATATTTATATATTGTTTTTAATCAAAAGTAAAAAAAAATGACATAAGAATTATATTTTAATTAGTTTTTTTAAAAGCATGTTGATATAAATTAATTTTGCATCTGTCCATAAAATATTTCAATAACTAAAGAAAGCAAAGCATTCAAATTATAAACATCTGCTATTCTTTTTTAATCAGTGCATTTGAACTTAATTTTGAAATTATTGATCATAATAACAGAATAGTAACTATTGAAAATTTTAGATAACCAAATGGCACGAGTGAACAAATGGTATCATATATTCATATGAAAATTTTATAAAAAAAAACCAACTCTAAAATTAGTCATCAATGGTAAAATTTTTAAATACTGGTAACCCTCCTATAACACAGTAAATAGGTTCCTAAAAATTGTTGTGCTATGTGAAACTGTGTTATAAGATATCTTGAGCCAATACAAAAAAGGGATATACATTCCAAAACCAATTAAAAACAAATCACTTTCTTTAATTCCACATAAGAAACTTAATTTTTATTAAGAATATTAATAACACAAAACATAAAGAGAAAAATATATATATGTAAGACACAAAAAACAATATATGTAAAACAAAAAGAAAGAAAAAGTAAACAGCCTATGTAGCATTCATTTAATAATTATATCTTCCTTACTGCTGTTCAGTTAAAGCAAGAATGTTTTTTTTTTGACAATATCAATTTTGCTTTCTGAATTTTTTTCTGCATTTAATGTTTGTGTATCTTCTGCTCTGTCTACAAAATCTGTAATCTAACCTGCTACAACCCACTACAAACAATTGTTCCTTAGGACATGCCCAAAAATAATTTATAAATAAAAAAATTTTTTTCTATTTCACATTCCTATTGAAAAATAAAAAACTTATTTTTTATTCAAGAACTGAACGTTTGGAACACAAAATATTCAATTAACTCAATTTCAAATCAAAAATAGACTGCATATCATTCTTCTCATGGCCAACTAGTGAAATTACATTTATGATTAATTTTAGCAAAATATTTCCCAATGATTGCATTTTCTGTGTATTGTGTGTCCATAGTATGGATTTACAAAAATTAATGAAAATGTTTTGTGTTGTAAAAGAGTAAATATAATTTTCTAAGTATTAAGTAAAAATCATGCTATAGAAGTATCATGTTATATGAGGGTTTCCTCAATTTTCTAATGGTGTTAGAATGAAACCATGTTATATAAGGGTTATCTGTATATTTATTTCCATTGATTCTAAGATATCATCAATTGTAAAATGCACCATTAATTTATTGATCATTTAATTTTTCTCTTATTTCTTTGATAGGAATAAGAGAAAAAATTATTTGAATTTTATAGTATACAGTATTAGTAAATATTGCTTCACATTATGACTTAACATTGGATATTTGTTAATTTAAATCACTTATTTATCAATATTAATTTAACAAAATTTATTTATTTTTAATTATGAAATAAAAATTTAAGAACAGATGAGCAATAGTTTTTTACTTAATTTTCATTTAATTTAAATGATGTGAAAAAAATATTGATTTTTTTTCTGTTTATTTTAACTGTCCTTGATTTTAATAATAATAAGCATAGCACTGAGACTATATGTTTTAACACTAAGTAAAAAGAACTATAAAATTGTAGAAAGCACTTTTGGTTTTATAATAATCCTCTTCTAACTGAAATTACTTTCTTCAATTTTATAGTTCTTACTTCTTTTTACTTAGTGTTAAAAAAAGATGATGATGATTAGTATTAAATTATTGTATTTTGTTTAATGATAGTATTCACTTAATAGGTAACATTTTATTTTATATTTTATCTTTACAAATATCAAATGTCATGTTTTAATATATTTTTATATAGATAATGTGCATATTATCTGTTAAAATATACAGTAGATTCTACTTAATTGGGACACGTTGGGATAATCCATTTTAGTCCAATTAAGCAGTTGCCCCAATTAAACAAACTAATAATAAATTCTAAAATAAAGTATGTAATACATAGATAAATAAATAATTAGGTAAAAAATAATAATAATTAGGTACCTATTTTAATGCTTTATTAATATAGATACCTAATTATTAGCTTTTTACTGATCTCCTCTGACTTTGCCTTCAACACTGGGCTGCTGATATTCATGCCTCTTCTGCTAACTATAAGAAAACCATTGATCTAATACTACTTTGACTTTTGGATCCTTTCCATCACGCTTTCTTTTGAATGTTCCTGAAATTTCTTTCTGTAATGCCCATTCCTCATGCAGTTGATTTTCTTGTTGTAGAAAACATGCTATGGTAGATTTTGGTACACCAGTTATATCAGCAAGTCTATGATGGCTTGTATTAAATGGCTGACTTAATTTTATCTAGCAAAGCAATTTTACTTGAAAGTGTAAAATCATTTCTTGGCATCTCGGCAAAGATTTAAAAATTTTGAAAAAATCAACACTGTAAATGAATATTGCTAGGTGCAGTAACAGTAGACTCTTAAACAGACGCATACTTACTAGATGCACAACGATAGAAAACTGATTTGCATCACGCTAGTGTTGTCAAATATTAGTGTTGAAATACTTTTGAAAAATCTCTAAAATATGTCAAAAATTGCTAAATTTCTTTTCTGCTACTGTTCCAATTAAGCAAAAAGTTATTCCAATTAAGTGTTGATGTATTAGTTTATTAATTTGGTTTCCGTTCTTTGAGATTTGGCCCAAAATAAGCAGCTGCCCCAATTAACTTAATTAATTGCTCAGTTAAGCAGAATTGACTGTATATGTTGATGGACTTAAATGTTGGGATCACTGTCTGATCAGATTTGGTAATTTCCAATATTCTTCATCAGTTTATACAATCTCCAGTTTTCTAATCAATTAGCAGATATTTATGATAATTTTGCACTTATCTCAGACACTAATTTGTGCTTTCAGAAATTTAATATTTGTTTACATATACAAAATGATTTTTAGTGGTAGATACATTTCTGTTTTATTAATTATATTTTCTCTTGTGCATTTTGTTTTAATTTTGCTTTCTTATCTTTTAACTTATCATTTGAATATTTTGTAATGCTTCTTAATATAATGCTAATAATATGTTTGGAAAAAGTTAATTGATATAGTGGTGATTTGAAAAATTTTGATATTGAATGTAAGATACATTCTAATTTCAATGATTTTTGAAATGTGGAAAAGTGGATCATAGAATTACAAAAATGTTATTTATAAAGTTTATATATTAACGTTTAACTTCTAAATATGTTTTGAATTTTGCATAATAATGTCATATGTATTATAAATAAACAAAAATATATATAGAAATATTATTAAAGCGTAATGATTTAATTTTACTTCTTAACTTATTTATTTTGATTTTTTACAATTTTATTTAATTTAATTTTAATAATAATAATTATCTGAATGAATTCATATTTAGTTCCAAAGTAAAATTTTGCTAAATGACTGTACTTACTTTATTTCTTTATATTTTATGATAATGAATTAAAGGATATATTTTTAATTAATTTTATATTATTAATTTTTATATTTTACAAAATTCAATTACTTAACTGTAAAATGCATGATTTTTGATTAGTTTATATAGTAGCCAATCATTTCAACTTCATGAAATTGATGATGATGATGATACAAACTTAGTTTTAGAAGAAGATGATGAACCTGATGAAATGCCAAATATTTTATCAAGGCATATATCTCTAGCTGGTATATTTAGGGAGTAAGTCATTATGGCAGTGCTTTCGTAATAATAATATATGAAGTCTAATTCATGTCTAATTCTTATTCTAATTCATATAATTTTTATTTTTATTTAATTATCAGTTTTATTTATATGAAAAGTGATATTGATAATTAGATGTAATGACTGATAATAATCTGATTAATATTGAACAAAATCCAATTAATATTTTCAGTATGACTATTTTTATCATGAAATATTGTTTCTTTTTATTAACTTAGAATTATATTGTTTTTTTCTTATTTTGACATGACTTTTAATGTCAGGTAATCCGATCTAATTGTATTTAATTGATATTTATAATAAAATTTAACCCGTTTTGTAGTTTTTCATTATTTTCTTAAATACTTGCCTGGAAACAGATTCATGGAATATCTTTTATAATAAAATGATGAAAAGTAATTTCATTAGAAATATCTTAAGAATTTATTTATAATAATTATTTTTAAATATATTTCTTATTTTATTTACTTAGCCAGTGTCCTTCAGTTCAGGACAGTGACGAGGATAAACCTTTTCGAAAACGAAGAAAACGTGGAAGTCTGTTTTTTAGAAAGAAAAGAGTAAATATTTTATATGAAATTAATTTTATAAATGCTATTTCTTTTTCATCCAAAATTTTAAAATTATATATGTTGATTCATTTTTATTAGATTAAATCTGAAAATTTTCATAGTATCAGTTGGCAATATATAAATGTTTATTATGTAAAAATACTGTTTCTTTGACAGATTTAAATGCATTTAAAATTGTATATATTTTTCATTAATCACAAAAACACAAAAGTATTATTTTAAGTTTGTTTATATATAACATCAATGACACAAATTTCTTTAAATTGATCATAAGTACACTTGCATTTTTTTATAAAATTTTGTTTTTATATGAAATTTCTCATTAAATGTAAAATTATGCATGTATCAGAATATATAACTTGTGTTCCTATTCAATGTTGTTCATTTTATATTTAGACTTGATTTATTTTTTTAAATGAGAAATATATTCTAAGCACTAATATTTTTGCTTAAAAGGGTGTTAGAAAGCTATAAATTATATATCAAATTAGAAAAGAATATTGAAATAGATTGATTTTGTATTTGTATTTTTTGTCAAGTGAAAACAGACAGCAACATAGCTCAATAATACTACTTGACTATAATTTTGATGATATTTATTTATCATATTCATAATAAAATTGCCATATATACTTGATATAAGCAAGGAATTTTTCCTGAAAAAAAATTTTGAATAAGTGGGTCAACTTATATAGGGTGATTTTTAAGTTGATACTTTTTTATAACTATGTACAGAATTCATTAAAACAAACAACTTTTCCAAATAACTTTATTTAATTAAGTCAAAAATAAGAGAGATATGGTCTTTACAAATTTGTAAAATTCTACATGATCTGTGACCTGTGTGTCACCAGACCTTAATCCCTGAGACTATTTTTTGTGAGTTTACATGAAGAGTTTGGTATTTAACTTGTCAGTAGACACACAGGGGCACTGAATGTGTGCAATGAGCAGACTGCTCCAGCAATAAGAGACAAACCTGTTTCTTCATTATGCACTGTCAGAGAATCTTGGTTATGTTACGTGCAACTTTGTCTACATAACAACGGTGAGAACTTTAAGCAATTTCTCTAATGTAGTTTGTTATGCTCATGAATACTATGCATTATTTTGCACAGATTTGGATGTAGAATTTTACAAATAATGTAAAATCTCTCTTATTTTTGACTTAATTAAATAAGTTATTTGGAAAAGTTGTTTGTTTTAATGAGTTCTGTACACAGTTTAAAAAAGTATCAACTTAAAATTCACCGTATATACAATGGCAAGAAAATTGGAAAATTTTACGAATTATAGTAAAATCATCAGCTCAGTAGTTGTGTGATTCTGCTGTGCCATCCTTCCAGCCATTTGATTCTTGATATTTGTTTCTACAAATATCATTGTCTTATTGATTTATTCAATAGTCAATTTCAGACATCAGATTTGTGCTCTTGGTGATCATACATATTGATTTGATTGGCTTTTCACTTTCATCAGTTGAAACAAAATTTTTGTTACAATTTTAATTCTGATATTTTATCATTTAAATTTTGTTAAATATTTTTGTTGAGATTTGAAAATGATGTAAATTTTTAATATGTTCTGCCAAGCAAACAAAAATCGTATTGTAGAGAAACCTGATTGAATGTGATGTGACACAATCACATCTTGCTTTCTATCCAGCTTTCTCTTAGCAAAAGTATTGGACTAAAAGAGGATTTACTATAAACTGTTGTCTTATAGGTATTTTGCCTTACTTCAGTTTCTATATCCAAGAAATGGACTGCAGTATTACTTGTTTGCTTGGCTTTCAAAGTCAGATCATATGTCTTGACTTTGAATGCTTTTTTGAGCTAATAGTCTTATCTACTTGCTTCTAAATCACAAATTAATCATCCACATACCTTAATATACATTTTAAATTCTGGTTGAAAGACTGGGAGGATTTTATTTTCTATCTTTCTAATTAATATTTCTGCCTACATCCCCTCCATCAGATTTCCAATGGGGACACCTTATACCTGTCTATATAATTTCTTTTTGTACATAAAGTATGAGTTATTGCAGATGAAGTGGGCTAAATCTCCAAGGGTAATGGTGATTCCATTAGTATTAGGAATATGTTGAAAAAGAAATCTATAGAATGCCAAGCATGTAGAAGCTAGCTCCAAAGATGGAGAAAAGCTTTGGAAATCCAATGTCAAAATTTTTCCTTGGTCAAGTGTTTCCTACTGGACTGTCTGTAGGAAGACTTCTACTGGATGATGGATCTTTGATAGTTTTGTAGTTATAATTACACCAACCTGCTAACTCCTTTTCTGAAAGTAGATGGGAATGCCATTTCTCCACTATGGGTCTTGCTGTCACTGGATCATTGGGAGTTTTATGAAAACATAAGGTCTCTGCATACAGGCTTATCTATTCTTTTTTCCTTAATGAAAGTCAGAAAATTCTTTTGTCTTCAGTGTCCTATTAAGTTCAACATCAATGCTTTTCTTCATGCAATTCCATGACACTAATTTGCTCTACATATTCTAGTAAGAAAGCATCATAATTGCTTCTTAGTAAGATCATTTTCTTCCCTTGTTCCATTGAGACATTGGAGCATTTTTTTAAGTATAAAATAAATTATCATCAGATGGGAGAGAAATAGATATGAAACTTTATGCTTAATAAAAACATCTAATGGCTTAATGAGGACAACTTAGTGATAACAGTGGAAGAGAAGTCTAAGAAAATGGTCATCTATCAGTAGACTAGTGCATCTATCATCAATATTTATCACACTGACATTACAGTTTGATATGACATTGTCGTGACATAACAATAAATGCTTTCACATAATGCATAATTACATCCCACTTCTTATTTAATCATGAATACTTCAGCACACATCAAAAGTGGAAAAATATACTTTAATGTACTTGAAGAACTTTCAGCTTTATTAAGCCTTCTTCAGCAAATTACACATGTATAATTTGCTGAAGATGGCTTAGTAAAGCCGAAAGTTCTTCAAGTATATTAAAGTATATTTTCCCACTTTTGATGTGTGCTGAAGTATTCATGATTTCACATAACCTAACAATTGATGATATTGTGTTGCCATAATAATCACATCATTCATTGGCTTTTTGTGTCTGATTTTAATATTAATTTTTATTGATTTTAACATTGATTTAACCAGCATATATGCTGATTAAATCAATGTTAAAATCAATAAAAATTAGAGTTGATTATAACTGGTTTAGTTATAATCAACTCTTGACTGAATCAATCATGAGTTTAGTTATAGATATTTAATGTAAATATATTTAAAAAATATTGCTGGTAGAACTTTTAAGTAAAAGTTTTGTTTCTCATTTGAAGTTGATGAAATTAAATTTAAATAATTGCTGCATTAAAATATTTGGATAGGAAGATTCTATAAAAAAGAAATTAATATCTATTAAACACTTACATATTTTTTTGTATTTAAGTGCATTTAATAATAATTTATTAAAGAGAAAAATTTATCATTATTATCATTTTTAATTTTATGTTATGCTTTGTTGTTGTTCTTTATAAATAAATTTTGATTGAAACTTTCAGGGTAAAGACAAGGAAAAAGATATAAAAAGAACTCCACATCAGTTTGTATCTATTTGTTATAGTACTGCAGCTGTTTGTGATGTATGTAATAAACTTTTAGCCAATAAATATGCTTTGAGATGTGAAAGTAAGTGTTATAAATAATTATTTCATAAAATGATATAATAGAGTTGAATTGATAAAAATAGTTAAAATTAATATAGATTGAAACTCTAATCTGGCATTTTGTGGTCTGTCATGTTTTATTTCACTGCCAACTTCCTCAATCTTGACCAAAACATATGCTGACCAGTTTTGAAGCTAATTAATTTTGATAATATTTTAATAAATTTAAATGTGCTGACTAATTTTAAATCAAAGTTCTTGGTTCTTTAAATCAGTTATCAGTATTTTTAAATTTTATATGATATAAATAAATTTTTGCAAATATGCATTATTTACAAAAAATTATAGAAAATTCTCTCTCTCAAAGATAAGATCTGATAAAAAAAATTTTCATCCAACCCTTTTTTCTATCTTTTTTTTGTAATTATTATTTAAATTTTTATTATTAAATTAATTAAAT
>AYEL01091599.1:0-86504 GCA_000484575.1 Olivierus martensii | reverse complement strand
TAAAATAAAATAATATAAAATGCCAATTATAAATAAATTATTAAAAATTTGCATAATTCTTTGTTGAAAAAATTTTTAATATATACTTTTTATTAGAGAATGAGATTAATTGAAGGTTTAGAAAGCAAAACTTTCTAAAACTTCAATTAATCTCATTCTCTAATAAAAAGTATATATCAAAAATTTTTTCAACAAAGAATCATGCAAATTTTTAATAATTTATTTATAAAAATTCATTGTTAGCTCAGATATAATAAAAAGATTAAATATATTGTAAAAGTCACCATATAATTTAACACTCATGATTTTTAATTACTTTTATTTTAATTACTAAATTCTGCTGCCTATAAGAAATACAAGGAATTCACAAAGCACTTTAAGCAGGAATAAATATGAAATTTATTATTAGTGATTAACTAATAATAAATTTTGTATTTGTTCCTGCTTAAAGTGCTTTGTGAATTCCTTGTAAAAGTAATTTATACTGAAGATGTTCTTACAGGAATTCCATCATCTTATTTGCATTCTAATACGATTGAGCATGTTTAGATATGATGCATTTTCTGCTAAACCATTTTCAGTTTGGTATTATAAAATGCAATTTTAAATTGTGATTGATTTTTATAAAACAATTTATAATTAATAACAATTAACAATTAATAAACAATTATTTCTGTTTAAACAAATTATAGTACTGTATGAAGAAAATATATTTTTTGAACACATTTATAACAGTTTATACGCAACATAAAATTTCTATTATTTATATTAACATATAATAGCTTTTATTGTCTTATAGCAGGGTTGCCCAACCAGTTGATCGTGACAAGCTTTTTAGTCGATCACAAGCCTATGACCATTCGATCAACTCACTTGTTAAAACTTCCACTTTACAATATGGTGGTCTGTGTTCTTGTTGAAACAAGAAAAATGAGGTTATCCCTACATGTTTTCGTTTTTTGTGTTTTTTATCATTTATTCAGTAATAACAGATTAAATCAATCGAAATAAATATATAATAATATATAAAAAACAATAAATGAAGATTATTTCGATGAATAAACAAAAGTTTGTTGATAGTCACTATGAAACCAAACTGCTTAAACTCTCTCTAATACTTAAAAATCATAAAAGCACCATTAGCAGCTGAGCAAATACTGTAATGAACACAGAATCAAATGATTTAATGGATTAGAACGGTTTAGCGTTCTGGAACAATTAGTTTTTTTGTATGTGTTTAGAAACCCTGAGGATGGTTTTAAAGAAGCCGAAAACGTTTGTTTGATTTCATTTGATTCTGTGTTCATTAAAGTATTTACTCAGCTGCTAATGGTGCTTTTATGATTTTTAAGTATAAAAGTTTGTTGAACAAATGCATCTATAGGTTCAAATGTCTTCTTTCTTTATTACACTACTTAGGTCTGGACAACAATATATCGTTGTTCAGCACTAAAAGAATCAAATTTATTAAAGAATAAACTTCTTCAATTATTAAAATTTTTTTCTTTTTTAATCATAATTATGAGCAAAGAAAAGAAAATTAAAACTTATCATAAACCATGGTAAATGGGAACATGATTTCCTTTTTTCCATGGTTAATGGCAAATACTCTTAATCTAATATGTAATTCAATTGTTGCTATTCCAAAAAAGTGAAATTTCAAAAGTCATTTTCAAACAATGCTCTGCAATTATGAAAATGAAAATCTGAATGACTCCGAAATATGCAGAGCAAAATTATAGATTTAAAATCAAACTTACATTCACAACAAAATATGTTTGTAAAAATTTTAAGATTATCTCTTTCATCATATAATCCAAATTTTGAATCAATTGCAAAATCTACACAATTCCAAATATCGCATAAAAATTTTTATGTACTCATGTTTTTGTAGTTATTTCATATTTTCATGTTATGAAAGAATTGTTTATTTTACTTAATAAATTTTTAATTATATAGATGACATTCCTATTTTTGTACTTTTATTCCCTGGATTGCTAAATCGCTTTGATGAAGAAAGTAGCTCAAGTTCATAAAAAGGTTGGGCAGCCCTGTCTTATAGTATAAATAGTATTGTCTTTTATTGTTGGCTATTAATATATAAAATTGCAGTACTGCCCTGTATACTAAAATATAAAGATTATTTTTAAAAGTTTATATTTGAGTAAGTTGGAATGTTTGTAACAATGATGTATTTTGAAAAAGTGATAACCATCACTAACTATTGCATTTCATTTTTTAGAAGAAAATAATTTGTTGGAGAATTAACATTTTGAAGCCAAATACAACATAAGTTATGGAGTTATGCAATTATATGAGCTGCTCTTATGAATCTGTTTTAAAATTTTATTGATACAATATCCTGTATAATTTTTTCATTAATCAATCTGTACTTTTGGCATTAGAATTTGTGCAAGTTTGCAGTTTTGCCATATGATATCCAAAATTGGATTTTTAACAATTTTTCTTTTAATGAATCTGAACTAACAATATTATGAAATGCATGAAATCTTTTATAAAATTTTATATAATCTGCATTTAAGGAATATTAGTTTGCTTATCATGTAAAATTTAGTACATTCTTACTAATGAAAGATTATTTACCCTTATAAAATCATTCAAATTTTTTAAATATTGAATTCTTCACATTTTTCTGTGCCCATATTTTGTAAATGACAATTATTGCTTTTTTAATAATTAATAAAATATTTAGTAAATATAGTATCATAGTTATTTCTGTTCAGTTACATGATAAATTATTGTGATTTTTAGCAAAAAACTTTTCTTCAACCACAAAGTAAGCAGATTGGTTTAGTGAAATGAGAAATGTTAGGAAACATCATAAAACACCTGTCAACAATGATGAGCTGAAAATATGCATAGCCAGATTTCAAAGTGTTAAAGAGATACAGATTTGCACCTTATACTGATAAAATTAAATCCTTTTTGTTAAAATCAGCAGTTCTGTTTTATTGAAGATTCATCCATCATTTTCTGAAATATTCTGTTTCATAAGAATATTTAATGAAATTGTCAGTTTATGCATTTTATTGCATATCAAAAGAGATGAATTTGTAAGATCTATTTTACACACATTATTTTATGAATGATGGGATTCATTTGTCTAATAATAGCAATTAATTATGTAAAACGTTTAAGAACATATAAAAATTCAATTATTCTTATCCTAATCAATTAAGAATAAATAAATAAAAATAGTTATTGTTTATATAAAACTTAAGAATACTTTAAAAATAATCCATGTTTCAATGTCAATACAGTAATTTTAAAGTAATCACTACTATATAGTAATTTTGTATCATGGTTATTTGATTGTTAATTATATCATCTCCTTATTATATATAAAACTCCTTTCAAATTACTTACTTACTAATTTAATAATATTTTATTTTTTGTAATTTTTCTATAATCATTTTTATTTTCTTTAAAGATTGCCTTGTAACAGTCCATGAAAGTTCCTGTAAAGACCAGATTCTTGATTGCAGCAAGTTTAAAAGTCCAAAAGTAAATTTAAATTTATTAGTTTTTATTTTAAATAATTATTATTTTAGTGTTTTATAAAATATAATAGCAATCTCAAATTCACAAAATTTTTTTAATATAATTAAACAAAAATATTTATTCAATATATAGAATTAACATTTTCACATTGCATGATTCTGAAATTTCATTTATATCAATAGTACATTAATATTTATAGTTTATTAAAAATTTTAATAATTAGGTAAATTGCAATGCTTTATATTATTTTTAGGTAGCTTGATATTTTCAGTTGTCTTCTTTTTGTTATGCTTTCTCTGATTCTGTTAATAGATATTGAATTTTAGCAAATTTCCAGAAAAAGAATTTAATTTTAACATGTTAACTACAGTTTGAGATTCTGATTTTATGAGAAATCTATAATGAGAGAATGTTTTGAAAGTCAAATAAGGTACCCCCTTGTTAGCATAGAGAAATTTAAAAGATGCCAATATTATCTTTTATGCTGTTTTATGCCAGGAATTTTCATATAAAGCTTTCAAGAAGGTGAAATTTGGATTCACTCCTGGGTTTTCTGGGTTGAAAGCCAATGCATTTTCATTCGGCTAATCTGGCCAACTTCATGATGGGGTCAGTCATAAAGTGACATATGTATTTCATCAACCAAGACCCAAACCATCTAGAAGAAATTTTACACTCCTGGGTTTTCTGGGTTGAAAGCCAATGCATTTTCATTCGGCTAATCTGGCCAACTCCATGATGGGGTCAGTCATAAAGTGACATATGTATTTATTTCATCAACCAAGACCCAAACCATCTAGAAGAAATTTTGAGGTGAGGGCTTCAGAATTGAATTCAAATACTCCAAGTGGTAAGTTAATTCTTTACAAAATGGTGATAAAGTGGATAAATAACAATGCCAATTTTTCAAATAGTTAACAAAATGACATTTTTTTTTAATTTGTGTGTTTTTATATTATGTTTTCTTTATTGTCTTCTATATGTATTCTTCTTTATTCATCATAAATAAAATGATGAAATATTTATTTCATCATTTTATTTATGATGAAATATTTAATATCGTAATATATCTTTGGTTTTTGATTGATATTTATAGTAAATTATTGATTATTGTTTCTTTCATTGAATATTTTATGAAATTGTTAAAGAACAGTAGATATCAAATTTTGGAAACGTTTTCCTTTTTCCCAGTTTTACGTTATTTTCCACTCAGATTTATGAATAGTGAGGCTCTTCCTGAGATAAATTGCTTACTGTCCTTACTATTTTGAGTCTGCCAACAGATGGTGAAAATTGGCAGCAATGGATGCATGGAAATTGGCAGCAATGAATGCATGGAAATTCTTTGGCTTTCTACTAGAAGACCAGGATTGAATTTTAGTTCATTTCTTGAGAAATTTGAGAATTTTGGGTCCAGATACAGCTTTTTAATTTCCATCCTCTACAAGATGTGGGGGTCTAAAATAGGATTGAAATATGACTTAATAAAACAATTGAGTAGTTGCATTAAAAATTAGATATTCAAGGATAGGGATTAGACAGGACTTAGGTTTCTTTAAAAGCATATGTATGTATGTGAATTGGAACTGAATTTGGATAACATCAAATGATATACAACTTTATTACTATGCAGTCTGCACACACTATATAAATCTTTCAAGCCAATAGCTGGTCTCTTTATTGTGGATTTCCCTAAGAAAATTGTGAACATCATTATGTATATTTTTATGAAAATAGTTTATTAGTTTGAATTTAAGAATAAGAATGAATAATAAAAAGTAGAAGTCGTCATATATTTTATTCTAAAATGAAACTTAATTTAACTGATGACATTCTTTACTGAAAGTCTGCTATCTTATTTATTGTTCTAACATAGTTAAGTGCTGTCTAAATTTACAATAGATTTTCTACTAATCATTTCAATTTTCCATATATGGTATTATAAAATTCAATTTTTAAATTATGATTGATATTTATAATACCATATGCATTATAATATTTTATATAATTTATATAAAATTAATTTTATTTCTGTTTTAAAAAGATTTCAGTACAAAGAAAATGTTGTATAGTTATCTCTTGTATAACACAGTTTTGCTCTAACATGAAAAAAAATTGCTGAAATCCTCATATAACATGATACTTCTACAATGCTGTTTTTACTTAACACTAATTTTGAAGTCTTTACATTGTTTATTATAAGATTAATATATGGAATTAAAAATCTTCATCATTAAATATTGTCCTTGACTTATGACTCAATTTGATTCAGGCCATTCCAGTTGTAAGATTGGAATATATTTATTGACTGCTTATAATTGTTATTTATTACAGATCAGATACATCATAATATTAACTTAACAACTCAATTTGATTCAGGCCATTCCAGTTGTAAGATTGGAATATATTTATTGACTGCTTATTATTGTTATTTATTACAGATCAGATACATCATAATATTAACTTAACATAGTCAATGGAATCAATCAGACAGTAGATACTGCTGGATTCTCAGATTATTACTTATGGACTCACATGAATTATATTTATCAGTTACAAGATTTACCAATTGCATAATGATCATAAGTCAACGATATTGTAGATTGAAGATAATTTATATTTGAAACTATAAATCACATATGAAATAATCATTTGAAAAAATTTTTTTTTAAATTTGATTAAAACATTACTTGTATCAATAAAAGTCTTATTTATATTTTTAATAATTTATATGTATTTTTTTTACAGTTACCTCCTAAAAGTATTGCATTATCTTTATCAAAAGATCAATTAAATCCAAAATCACAATCTTTACATGGTAAATAATCATTCATTATTATTTTGTGTTGTTAATGTGAAACATATTTTGCTTTTATTTTCATTTTCTGTTGAAAAATAATAATTTATTACTACCTGCTTTGGTTCTGAGGCATTACTAATTGTATTTTGTGTGTACATGTTAAATGCTTTTTGTCATGTTGCATGTTCACAGGTTATATTCCTTATTATCCTTGTCGCTACCATCACTTATTAGGACCACTTAATCCAAATGTTACTATTATAGGTGTGTATTGATTTTCTCTTAAGTTTGGTTATGTGGGCTTTACTTTAAATGAACTAATTTTTCTTCTGTTAAATAATCAAAATAATTATGAATAAAATAATTATAAATTTTAACAAATATTATAATATATAATTCAGGAACGAGTAAACATCATTCAAATAACCAAACTGCCAAAGAGAAGAAACAAGGATTGGTATCTGTAAATAAATTACAGTTACAGCTGAACATGGGAAACAATGTAAGTTTAACTAAATTTTAATATATTAATATTAAACAGAAATATATTATTAAATTTAATTATAATAAATTATAGCAAAACTTTCAAAATTGTAACAAATATTATGTGATATCAATAAGAGAAAATGTTATGAATTATTTGAAAAGAGTTTTTAATATTTATCATTATCAGACCATATTTAATAATAATATCTGTATATAATTGTTTATTTCTTAATTTAAATATTTTTTTATGTTTTAGTGTCTAATTCACAGTTAACTAAATCAATATATTTTTTATCTACAATAAATTAATAAATTATGCAGTCGATTCTCGGTATTCGCATATTCGACTATTCGTGAAAATTTATTTGTAATCACAAATTTGATTTTTTGTCACTTTCGTACTTATTCGTGGATTTTCGCTGAGAAATACTGTTATAAATGTTACTCTTACTCGTAGTCTCTGTGTCGTTCTGCTTGAAAAGTCTCATTACCTATCTTTGCTCACTCCACAGATCACAGGTAGGTCAAAAGACTGTTCTTATCGTCTGCAGGTCCCATAGAATAATGTGACCCTATGCTTAAACATAGCCTCAAATTTAGGCACTTAACTTCCTGAGCATTTATTCCTTATGCTGGGTTTTTAAAAAATCTGAAACAAAAAACGATGCAGACAAGGCTAACACAGTTTTTCAACACAATTCAGGAAGACAGTGTGTCAGCTGCCACATCAAACAACTACCCATAAAAACTAAGATTTTATTTACTACAAAGTTAGTGTTTTAATTTGCAGTATAAACAGCTCTTGCTATATCTAACTTAAACACAGTAAAAAGCTCTAGTTGCAAGGCACAAACACTTTTTATTAATCTAGAACGTTTTCAGACCAGGTTATAGTCCAACATCAGTAGAAACGTTACATCAGAAGTAACGTTTCTACTGATGTTGGACTATAACCTGGTCCGAAAACGTTCTAGATTAATAAAAAGTGTTTGTGCCTTGCAACTAGAGCTTTTTACTGTGTTCCAGTTAGTGTTTTAAGAAATTAAATAAAGATTACTGTAATTATAATACTGTATATAGTACTGTATACTGCATATGTTGTAATTATTCATAAGTATTGTAATACACATTGAATAAGCTGTCTTTAAACAGAAAAACACAGATAAAGCAAGGATGAAAATATTGAGAAGAAATGTTTGCAGGAACCTAACTCTATATTTCCATAGGCACAATGGTTCAGTATTCGCAAAGAATTTACAGAACTGTAACTACAGCGAATAATGAGAATCGACCATATAACTGTTCCAGTTTATAAATATTGTACAGGGGCATATATATTTATAAACTTAATGCATTCTTGAGCTAGTTCATAAATTGGAAAGTTTAGGATTTGAGTAAACATTGAATAATGAGTGCTGATTATATTGTATATACCAATGGTGGCCAAATTGCGGCTCGTGAGCCACATGTGACTTTTTGATACCTTCAATATACCAAAAAGCCACATGCATGAAAGTTAATAATTAATATGGTGCAAATACCTACTTAATTTTAAAAAATAATATATTTGCAATTTTCACTTTATTTCATATGCCCTGAAAATAGAACAAAATATTTGTAAATAGTAGTATGAATCCAAATGAAATAAATGCATATGAAATACATAACAAATAATTTTGAAACCATTGTTAAGATTACCAGGAAAAACTAATTTGATTCTCATTGACTTAAAAAGAAACTGATTGTGGGTCTCAAGTATTTTGACATTCTCCTATATGGCTCTTAATGATCTGAAGTTTGGTCACCCCTAGTATATACCATATTTTGCAATGTATATTATTAATTGGATTGTTTTATAATGACTTATAATTTAATCTGAAAAGAAATAATATTTAAGAAAATTTTTTCTTATGGTTGAAAATTCTTTTCAATTATAAGAAAAGAATTTTTAGTGAAAAAGCACAATATTTTAACATGAAGTTATTTTTTCTTATGGTTGAAAATTCTTTTCAATTATAAGAAAAGAATTTTTAGTGAAAAAACTTCATGTTAAAATATTGTGCTATGTTAAATAATAAGATAGCTTTGTAAAACTTGTTGCTACTTCATTTAATATTTAAATATGAATATATATATTTAATATTTCAGAAGAAATATGGAAATGCTCAACATTTATCTATATATATTGATAAATATGTGTATATATATTGATACATATATACACATTTTTTATGCAGTTTTAATTGCTACATTTATTAGATCTAATTATTTATAACTTTATAAATTATTATTATATCAAAAGCAAGTTTTTCATCGTGCCACAAATTTTATACAGACAATCCTGAATTTACAACAGGGTTTCATTTGAACCCCAAGATCATTGGTTGAAATAAGCAGAAGTTTAAAATGCTTTAAATTTATGGATTTCCTACTATCAATATTTATCATTGCACTATATCATAATGAACTTAACAAACATAAAATTACAGGAACCAAACACAAAAAGTATAATTTTAGTACATCAGATTATTGCACTGGACTCATACACAATATGAATTGCATTAATCAGTCACAGAATTTACCAATGACATCACTGTCATATGTATGAATGGTCATAAGTCAATGGTATTGTAAATCAAGGACCATCTGTATACCATTAAAATATGAGTTTCATAAAACTTTTATCCAGTTTACCCAATTGAACTTTATATGAGATGAAAAGATTTCTAAAACTCGTTGTTTAGTTTTTATAAAAAAATTATCACAATAATATTCCCATAAGTAATGAATAAAGAAAAACTTCTTACTTTAGTTATTAAATAAAAGCAACCAATAAGCCAAATGAGTAAGAAAAATCGTTTATTCAAAAATGTTTTTGGCTATCCATGTAGCCTGCCTCAGTTGTCAATGAGGCAGGCTACGTGGATAGCCGAAAACATTTTTGAATAAACGATTTTTCTTACTTATTTGGCTTATTGGTTGCTTTTATTTAATTCCCATAAGTCTTGAATTACAATGATATTGGTAAAATTGGTCATTGATTGTCCATTGTCTAGTGTGTCGTTGAGTGGCCACAAACTGTTTGTGTTATTTGAATGGATTTTTTGATGCTATGTAGAGGAGTTTTATCTTATTGTCAAGCATGATTGTTGTAAAGTTAGGATGATTATGTAGGTGTGCAGGGTGTTGCACAAGAACACTAAACTATAGGAAGTGCCAAAAAATGACTGGAAAAAATCCATGATGAATTAACTTATAAAAATTCATTTTTTAGCAATAATTGATTCAGCCTTGATGTCGATAAATGAACATTTTTCAGTTTTTAGAGAAGTACAATGATTATTTAAAGTAATATCACAAATAAGCATGTTCTCAAATTGGAATGGAAATGAAATCCTACAACAATGCAAAGATTTGCATTTAAAATTAATAGATGATATAGATTTTAATTCCTCAAAAAGAGATTGACTATCTTTACAAAGTTTTTTGGACAAAACTATGAATCGAAAGAGATACTGAAGTTTATTTGCAATATTGTAATAATTTAATTGATTCATTGATGTGGCTATCTCATTAAGAATTTAATTAATTCCTCAATTACAGCCACACACTGCCAGTTACAGTTGCTTCTGAAGAAAGAAATTTTTCTAAATTAAAAATTGTAAAAAATTCTTTTTGATCATTAATGAACCAAGAATGATTGTTGAATTTATCATTAATTGCAATAGAAAATGAAGAATTAGATAAATTAAACATGACTAATATCATTAAAGATTTGCCAGTACAAAAGCTAGAAAAGTATCATTATAAACAACATTTTTGAAATTATTATTATTTTTTCTTGTAATATTTTACCTGATTAATAAATACGTTCTGTGATTACTTTCATTTTTTCATTCTTTTCATTTAGTTTTCAAGATATATTATTATTTTTGATTCACTGTACTGCTGCCTTGGTAGATATATAAATATTTAATACAAAAATCAGATTGTAAAATCCTAATGTAGTTTCGAGAACTAAATAATTTATTGCAGGGTTCCAATTCAGTTTCTGCACAAAGGTGACTCATATATCAGCGATGACACTGTCCATGCCCTTAAGTATAAGATTTTGTATTAATTTCTGTCAAGATCTCATATATCTATTGTTTGTATTATTTATCTTTATTAATATAATCAATTTTTTAAATTTTGTTACAACTAATAAATATTGAATTTCATCAATATGTTGATTAGTTCTTTTTGGTGACTTAATACTTTAAAATGCTACAACATCATAATTTTATTGTTAAGTCTAGCTATTGGTGGAATTGCAAATGAAGGATTTCAGTTCATCAAAATCTGAGAGTGAAAATGTAGAAATTACAAGCATAAGGTTTTCATGCTGGGTGGGCAGTTTGTCACAATTTTTGATCATTCTGTAAAAATTCTCTCTCCATTCAACGATTTTAGGCAATATAATTCTTTAAAAAAATTACAAACCAAAATGGTTGGTTTCTAAATTTTTAACTAAACAATGTATTTGTTGGTCTAGACCAGCGTTTCTCAAACTATGGGTCGCGAAGTGAAATACTGTGGTTGTCTAAATTTTTAACTAAACAATGTATTTGTTGGTCTAGACCAGCGTTTCTCAAACTATGGATCGCGACCCCATTTGGGGTCGCGAAGTGAAATACTGTGGTCGCAAAAATTAAATTCAAACACATGAATTTCAGTTTATATGTAATTTCACAAACACCCAATAGTTAACGTATGACAACATATGAATTTTCAGTGTAGTTGGTTGATTCTGTTCAATCTTAATTAGTGTGTAAATGATTTATATACTTGTATGTTTTATTTCATATTTAATACCTGGGGTCGCGAAAAATCTCATAATTAAAAATGGGGTCGCAAAAAATGTCGTAATGAAAAATGGGGTCGTGAATAAAAAAGTTTGAGAAGCGCTGGTCTAGACCAGGGGTCGGCAAACTTTTGAGATGGAAGAGCCAAATTTGGTCCCTCACAACAATTTAAAAATTATTTAAGAGCCATAAATATATTTTTACAAATAAAGAAAATTTAAACATTGAATTAATTGAGGAATTAATATTATAACAATTTATAATATTAATTATATTTTTATTAAATGAAGAAAAAAAATCACAAAAATTGCTCTCATTGTGTTCAACTATCCTCTCCACGTTTCTTTTCCCATTCTCTGATGTCATTCTTCACACATCTTAGTTCTATGAAGTTTTGTGAGACCCATAAAACAAATGAAATCACCAATCTGTGAAAATTCTTTAAAAATTTTATAAATGAAACTATGATAGTTTTATTTTCAATTTTACTTCAGAGCCACATGTATGAATCCAAAGAGCCACATGTGGCTCGCGAGCTGCAGTTTGCCAACCCTTGGTCTTAGACATCCAAGCATAATGACTTGGACAAAGAAATAGTTATATTGGTTAATAAGCTCACAATTATCTGTATAAGATTGCCAATCTAATTAGCAAGAGTAAGTGAAAATTTACATACAGGCCAATTAGATCAGCACCAAGCAGCTAAATTTATGACAAATCAATAAATAGTTAGAAATGCATAAATTATTTAATTGAATGTTACAGAACTTATCACCTCGTTTTCAAAAAATAAATATTAGTTTGAATTTATGCAGTACTTTTGCAGAATCAATCTATCATGTAAATTAATGGAAGGTGGTATTATATAAGCAGGAAATACTCTCTAATTATAGAAAACAAATGAAAATTTTCCAACAGCAGAGAGTTTTTTTATATGCTGATTATAAAAGTACCAGTTAGAAAAGCACTGAATTATAAGTAACATATAAAAAATGCAGTATACATGTATTATACTGCTGTTTGAAATTTTTCAGCTGAGTTGAGTTTTATTTTGAAGTCTGAATAGAATCAATTTTTATTTTGAAATTTGATTGAGTTCAGGTTTTGAACAGTTTGCACATTTCTAGTATAATCACTTGTGGATAAATAATAATCATTTTATTTTATGACTTATAAGCTCAAAAAGATTAATCAATAATATTAATAAACATCTAAGCACAGCTCATGAGGTGTTCCCAAACAGATATAGAAAAAGTTTTCTAGCAAAATAATTATTATGCAATATTTTACAGATCTTATGCAAAAATTTATTTCTCTGTCATCTTTTCTACATCATCTGCAAATATTCTATTTTATATAATATAATATATAATCTTTTTAATTCTACTGATGGAAAGTTTATTTTTATTTGAAGGAATTGTATCTACTTTTTTCTCTTGGTATCTCAGATATGGAACAAAAAGTTATGAAAAAATAAAATTCCAAAAAAATGTTTACATTGTTAGAAAAAGAGTAAAATATAATAATACTTAAAAGCCCTTTAGCAGTCAAAAGATTTTATTCAGGAACGTTTTCAACGCACTTGGCATCTTCTTCAGCTGCTACAACAAGTCTTGCTACTACTACAATGTCTTGTTGTAGCAGAGAAAGACACCAAGTGTGTTGAAAACGTTCCTGAATAAAATCTTTTGACTGCTAAAGGGCTTTTAAGTATTATTACAGTCAAACCTGTTTTTATGCAGTCCATTTTTGTGCGTTATTTTTTTTGTGCGATGTTTTATGTGTAATTTTTTTTGTGCGATATATAAAAAAACTTCCATCAAATGCATATGATGAATAAAAATTAATTAAAAAAAATAACACACAAAAACGGACTGCATAAAAACAGGTTTGACTGTATATATTTTTTTGGTTTGTGTTTAATGCAGTCTCATTGAACTTTTATTAGGGTTAAAATATATTATAAATTTTAAAGTTTTAAAAAATTTTGGCAAAAATTAAGCAAGATATCATAATTTTAATTTTTCACAAATTAATTAGGCTTAATTTTAATTAATCACTGCCATACAATTATATATAGAAAATGACCTGTGTGACATTCAAGGGGTTAATGATTTAAAAAATAAAACAAAAACATCAATCAAAATAGTTGCATTTAAATTATAACAAATGTTCTAATTTTTTAGTACTTGGCTTATTTTTCTACATAGGTGTATTACATAACTGTAATATTATATTTCATGTTATATACTTATTAAGTGGAAAGAATGTACAGTATATCCAGCTATTTATGCAATTCCATGATTGTAGGATGCTAATATACTTCATAAAATTTCTATATATTTTCATATTGGATTCTTTTTCTTCCTGTTTTTTTTTTTTTTTTTTTTTATTAAAGTAATTTAATCTAGTTTTCTAGTTTAATTTTTTTTTTTTTTTTTTTTCATTTTTAAACTAAAATTCGAAAAAAATCAATGTTTTTCAATTTTCATTTATAAATTTATTTATGTTGAGGATTATATTTAATAACAAAAATATAGGTATTCCTCGACTTATGATCGCATCAACTTAAAAGTATTCATACTTATGACAGTGATGTAATCAGTCATAAGTATGAATACTAGTAATTCCATTGTCACTGCAATTCTGTTGATTTGAATCCCTGAATGAATGATCTGATATATGGAAAGCATTTTTTTTTTATATCTGGTTCTTGTAGTTTTGTGTTCTTTATGCTTATTATGATAATGTGTAGTATCTTAATAAACATTAATAATGAGAAATCTATAAATTTTGTACATTTCTGACTTCTGACCAAATCTGAATTATGATGGTGGGATTTGAACTGAACCCCATAATAAGTCAAGGATTACCTGTAATTCAACAAACACTTTCAGCAGGAATACTAAAATTTATTATTAGTAAAAATAGTTATTAATAAAAGTAAGATTGATCTATAATTATTATTGAAAATAATTCAAAAATTATAATAATTGATTTTAATTTCAGAATTCTCCAACATCAGAAACAGCTAATAAAATGATCACAAATTCTTCAAGGTAAGAAACCATAAATTTATTAATATTTTGATATTTGAATTAATATTTGATTAATATAATACAGGTGCTTCTCATATTATGAACTTTATTCATTAAGTTTTGTTCATAACATGGGTATTGCTCTTATTTTGCCTCTACAAGTACTGTATTACAAAATACAATATATGAAATAATTTTATCTACTGTATTTTATAATATATTTTGCAATAAGACTAATTAGACAGTTATTATTTCATAGATTTGAATGAAAAATTCTGATTATAAAATGAATTTTTGGTAAATTACCTTTTTACCAACTGCTATACCTTCTATAATCTTACGTAAATCACACACAGCACTCTACGCAGTTTCGGTTATCTAAGCCTTTAATACATTACTAAGTCTTAGTACAAACGTTTTCGGTGCCCTCTCGCACCCTCCTCAAGTACACTATTCAATTGTAACAACATTTTTAAAAACGCATTCTTAGAACGTATACAGTTCTTTTCTAACATTCAAAAACAACAATAATTCTATCGAATCTCACAATAACGCATTAAATTTTTAAAAATTCATATTGTGCTATAAGCTTATATATGTATCACAGTTCAAAAGTTCAATATAACACAAAAAATAGCCTATAATATATTTCCTGTATTATCTTCTGCTACACCTGTTATTTAGTGGCTAGAAAAACTGAAAGAATAACAGTTGTAGCAGAGGATAATACAGGAAATATATTATAGGCTATTTTTTGTGTTATATTGAACTTTTGAACTGTGATACATATATAAGCTTATAGCACAATATGAATTTTTAAAAATTTAATGCGTTATTGTGAGATTCGATAGAATTATTGTTGTTTTTGAATGTTAGAAAAGAACTGTATACGTTCTAAGAATGCGTTTTTAAAAATGTTGTTACAATTGAATAGTGTACTTGAGGAGGGCACCGAAAACGTTTGTACTAAGACTTAGTAATGTATTAAAGGCTTAGATAACCGAAACTGCATAGAGTGCTGTGTGTGATTTACGTAAGATGAATTTTTGGTGTAATCACTGCCATTTTGAAATGTCATGCCATAATATATTAACTAACTGTGTAATTTGTTTGTATTTTGTGGTTGCTAGAACATTCTACTCTCATAATGTTTAAAATTCTTGAAGAGTTTTGAAAATTTCACCTAGTTCATTGTTTTGAATCAAAATCTTAGTCCAACACAGTAATCCTGCTTTAGTGCTGTGTTGGACTAAAAAAGTTTTTTAAATTTAAAAACAAAATTTCACATTTGTATGAATGTTTGTAACAAGAATATTCATAATTTAAGGAGCACCTGTATATGAAAATAGAATACTGTATTTGATTTATTTTTAATCATTTCATAGAGGCTGAAGCATCAATAAGAATTAAACAGTTTTATATATTATTAAGTATAAAGCAATTTGCATATTAATAATTCAGATCATCTTAGAAAAGATTCAGCTATGAATCCTCATATCTCAGTTTACAGAAGAATATAAGAATTACCCTTTATTTTTGAATTATTAAAGTTAAGAGCTTAAAATATATGTCAAAGAAATCATCTTCATTGGCATAATTTGCATATAAAATGTCATACAAATTTAATTAATGGTTTGGAATCTTATTGTCAGTACTATGCAGGTATACTTAGATAGTTAGTTATTATTATATACTAGCTGACATATCAATGCTGCTTTATGTAAATAATAACCTATATTACATTCTAAAAGCTATAGGAACAAATGCAATATAATAAGCTATATGTTACCTAAATTTTGATAATCTTTATTTTATATTATTGATAATAGATGGCACAAAGTGTTAAACAGTGAACATAAATTATATGATTTCTGCACTTCTAACACTTAGTTCCATCTATTGTTAAAAATATAAAATAAAGTTTTAATAAATACAATATTATAGATTAAATGATCTTATAGGATTATATTATGCAGCATTGAGGTGACCTTTAATGGCAGAACATCACTTTCAAATTTCATCAAAAGTTATTAGTGGAGGACATACAGACATGATGATGCTCTTTTAAGTCTCCTTTTATATAATACAAACCTCAAGGGAATTTATTCCAAATAAACCTAATTTTACTAGCCAAATTATATCCCTTGAAACTTTAATGGTAATTTTTAATGATTTGAAAGAATTTAGACTAATTTTAGCGCCATCTCGTAATTAGAATATTTATTATTTTATTAAATCAATGTGTGGTGCAGTGAATGGTGCATCCATTAATTAATAATTAAACTAGAATTTTTAACTGATTTATCTGAAGAAAAAATCTGCCTCAGACTGAGATCGAACCGGGGACCTTTCGGCTAATGTCCCAACGTCATACCGCTAGACCACCGAGGCCAATGAGCAGAATGATTCTCCAGACAGTTATATTAATTTAGAATTAATTGTTTGATTATCTACATTGGACTTTGGCGATAGATCTATTCCTTACTGGGCTAAATTTAGCCACAGGCCCTCAAAATTTTAAGCTTTAATGACTGAGCCGGTCTATGTGTTGCCTGGCTAACGCCATTGAGGGCCTGTGGCTAGATTTAGCCTGGTCAGGAATAGATCTATCGGCAAAGTCCAATGTAGATAATCAAAAAATTAATTCTAATTTAATATAAGTGTCTGGAGAATCAATACGCTCGTTGGCCTTGGTGGTTTAGCGGTATGACGTTGGGATGTTAGCCCAAAATTCCCCGGTTCAATCCTAGGCCAAGGCGGCAGTATGATATTGGGACGTTAGCCCAAACACCCCCAGTTCAATCCTGGGCCGAGGCAGATTTCTTCAGATAAATTAGTTAAAAATTCTAGTTTAATTATTAATTAATAAATGGTGCTGAAATTAGTTTAAATTCCTTCAAATCATTAAAAATTTACCATTAAAATTTCAAGGGATATAATTTGGCTAGTAAAATTAGGTTTACTTAAGTCTCCTTTTCATTTGAAAAGTAGATTAAATATAAAAAATTAATTGTCATCTGAAAATGATTAATATATCATTTAATTATTGATGTTACAGACAAACCCGATAAGACACACCCCATTAAGCTTCCACCCTCGCTGTCCACCAAGAAATTTGGTGGAATGGGTCTTCCCTATGTTAATGGAATAGGACAACCTCGATAAGATGCCATCTGCCAGTAGAAATATTTAAACAATTCCTTTTGGTATTGTATTTGTCCTCATTAATCTGCCAAGGGCATGTAAGGTGACTCACATCCCAAAGTTCATCATTACTGTATATATTAAAAGCTCTCTAGATTCATTCATAACCAGCAGGTGGAAGAAATGGAGTTAATGGTTAACCATGTGTCTCTTTAAGCTTGGTTCACACCTAGGTTGTAGAAAATTTACGATTGTAAGAACCAGATCATTTCCATAGTAACTAGTCAAGTGATGCAAAGTTTTTTTAATGTTTCACCATCCTGCAACACTCGTGAAAGGCTCCTTTGTTATTTGAAACATGCCAGCCATCCGTTGCTATAAAGTATACAGTTTTTTAGAAATGTTAAATATAAGTGTACTGTATTTCATTAAATTTAATAAAGTTGGAATTCATTTTCATTTCTATACCACACGTTTTTGATAAACTGCCAACCTTGATTAACTGCCAAATTTGTCTGCAAACAGATGGTGGTGTCTTATTGGAGTTTGAAAATATTTTAAACATGATTAAAAGTATTTAATGTATTAAATTAAAACATTTAAATATTCAATATTTAAAATAATGATTGCATGTTGTTCTAGATCACGAGTGGCCAAACTTTTAGGGTGAGAAAACACAATACATTTTTGCTGACTCAATATCAAGATTAATTGTCAAAACTGCATGTTATTTTTGATATTCAGTTGTATAGCCACTCCTCAATTTATGCAGATTTGACTTTACATAAATTATTCATACTTTCTATAATTTTTGTTTTTAATTTTTCAGATGTATAGCATAAATAGCTACTGTATTTATAGATAATAAGTTCAAACATGTTAGTTTAAATTATTAAAAATTCATATTACTTGATTTGTTTTTGTGTATTGTTTGTTGATTTTAAGTATTGTATTATTGGTATGTTATCATTTTATGTGACATTGTCTCATTTTCAGTTAGGAAATAATATGGTGCCATAATATTGTGTAGATGAAATAATTGTAGTCACCTAGTCCTGGGAGTTTTTAGTCCAGAAATTTTGTTAAAAAATTATTTTTCTGATTTATGTAAATTGTGGAAGGGCTATACTGGCACTAACATTCAAGCAGCTATGCTGCTGATTTTTATGCACATATTTTTAACATATGCATACTTTTGTCCTGTTATTTAGAATGACAGTGGTCAGACTGTACTGTTAATCAAGCTCTCAAGCTTTTTTTCTTGTAGCCTTGTCTCATTATTTTGACTAAGAATGTTTAGATTGTGAGGAATGGTGAGTTAAAGAAAAAGGACTTACCAGAGTGAGGTGACGATGTTCGATTATATAAAAAAAGATTAATATATATATATATTAACCTTTTTTAAATAATTATTTTTTATACTTACAATAAATGAATTAAAATCGAATCGGAATTTGAAAATCGTCTAATGAAAAAAAAAACGGAAAATTAAAAATTAATCTATAATTTTAATATGGATTTATAAAAATTTATTAAGTTGATACATAGCAAAAAAAAATTACTAGAGGTAAGTTGTTAAAAAGATCAAAAAATTATTTAATGTTAGAATTTTATATTTAAAAATACAGAAATTTTCTAAGATTAAATACAATATTCTCGTATGTTGAAGAAGAAATAGAAAACGAATAAAATTAAGAAGAGAACTGTGTTATAAATTCTTTTATATACAAGTATACAATAATACGATTTGCTACTCCTACTCCGTGGCTCCCGTTGTAGTGAGGACCCCATAGCGTCATCGATGATGTCATTACGACGCCATCAATTTTCGCATGGCACGATGCTTCCCAGCATGACGTCAGTGGTCGGGTCTGAACACAAGAAACATTCCACACTAACACTATACTGTATTAAAATTTAACAGTATTAATGCATAAAGCGGATGGGTCGGGTCTGAACACAAGAAACATTCCACACTAACACTATACTGTATTAAAATTTAACAGCATTAATGCATAAAGCGGATGACGAATTTTTAAATATAGATTAAAAAATTTTAACTCATAAAATATTATTTATTTAATTATATTCATATAAAATCTAAAGTGAATTCCAAGTGAAACAATATGGCATAACTCCATCGAAATAATTAACTTTATTCTAATAATGCTCATCACAAATCATTTTATAGCATTATCTATTATATTTGAATAAATTTATTTACTGTAAATAGATCGACTTTATCTTCTGAACTAATACAGTACTTTGATTAAATTTACATAGCCATGCCAATGAAGTCTTTCTCGATTATACGAAGATAATAATGTCTAGATTAACGTATCTAGACTTTATTATATTAATAATAACAAAATAAACAGATTTATTTTGTTATTATTAAATTTCAATTATTATTAATATTTAAGGAAAAAAAAGTTTATAAGTAACAAAATTTATTTCGTTAAAATTAATATTAATAAATTTTTTTAATAAAATAGAGAAACTTAAATGGATTATATTCTAATTCTATTCAATATTATCAATGGAAAAGTATTAGTAAGTATTCTGAAAAATAAAAGTGAACAACATTATAAATTTATTCAAAAAGTCTGTAAAGTAACTTGGGATAAGCTGATATTCTAAGATGCAACTCCTAGGAGTAGAGCGAAAGGGAATCAAATGTGTTCAAATAGTTTCCTTTCTAATATTACAAAATATTTAAATTTTTTTTTTCTTACAAACAAAATTTAATAAATATCACAAATAATTATTATTCACAAATCGTTATATTTATCGAATATAGGGACAATCTCCTTAAAGTCGCAAATAATTCTGTCATATTCCTCTCATCATTGATTACGAAGTTTTTTATATCTTACATTTTCTTACCGAAAGCAACAATTTGAGAAATATTTCAATTAAATTATAGACGAAAATTATCGAAAAAAATTTTTTCCTGGAAAATAATGAAGATAATCTCGGTTATTTGAGGAATTTCCAAGTTTAAATAAGAAAAAAAAATAACTGAAAATTCTCTAATTCCATCCAGAAAATTGAGTAAAATAGAAATAATTGGAAAACATTGTTCAAAATTACACAAAAAAGCTACGAATAGAAAAAATTGAAATGAGAATCTCCGTTATTTGAGTAAAAGAATACTATTCCGATTTTATTTTAAGTAAAAATAAAATTTATATTCTATAAAACCCAACTATTCTTTTAAAAATTACCAAAGAAGAAACTTTATTACAAAATTTAGGCACGAAAAAGATTAACTGTTCCGAATGAATTTATATACAATATTTGATCATCTTATTTATCTGGATGATGATCGTTCAAATTTGATCGAATTTCTAAACTTAAAGCTATATTTAAACTACTATAAAAATTCAATATGTAACATAAAATTACGAGATTATCCTCTTCAGATTTTATTACTAAAAAGTAAATCTTATAATTCTAGTTTATTAAATATCTAGCATTAAAGTATTTCCCATTTATTGCATACGGGACGAATTTATTTAGGAAGAAACAGCCTTGTTAAAAATAGGATTAATGAAGTAATTTCGCCGAATTTACAACTTTGTGGAATCAACGAAACTAAATTCTCTTATTTATGATTGTGCCGATAAGCACTCGATTTTTTATTTTATCCAGTATTAAAGTTAATGCTACAGGACATATTACAGAGGCTTTCTTCGTCTGCTAATAATCCAAGATGTCAAAAGAATCGTTTAAAATTCAAATAAATTCTCTCCTTGTTCAGAAAGTAAAGATTACCGTCCTTGTAATATGCTATACTATGATTATTCATTATTATTCTAACTCTCTCAATTATTTCATTTAATGTGGTAGTATCGACCAGCATATGCTGATGTCGCCCAGATTACTAAATTCGAAGAAAAGACAGATAACAGATGGTAAGAAAAGTTTTTCTTTTTAAACTAAATTAATATCTGATTTCAATACTGAGGAAATTAATGTAGCGTAACAAATTGAATTATTTCATCCCACATATTTTTCATCAGAATAATAATCAGATGAAAAGGCGGAAACTTAATATTTTTATAAAAAAGTCATTTTCTAGCAAAATTGTATTTAAAAAGATCTTTTTAAATAATTTTAATATACAATATTATTTATGGCTTTAATATTAGATATGTGCGCCTAAAATGCCACGTTAACAAATGTTCAACAATTTATTAATCCACTAATGCGTGTCAACATGAATGCTAACATCAATATCTATCAAGTATATCAATACACATTAATATTTCATAAACCGATCTTGAGAAAAAATATATGAACATAAATCATAATAATAGGGTTGTCCTGTTTCGTTCGAGGTAAAATAAAATCAATGAGAGGGTGTATCAGATTTAAACACTGTATTGTTGTCTTACAATTATCATTAAATACACAGAAAATACATTGTTTAGCCGTTTAGAAAGTTGTTAGAAAATTTACAATTTAAAAAAAATGACTTATCAATTATGTTGAAATAATTATAATAATGGATGAATAAGTTTAATATCTGGCAAGAGAATGAAAGTACTTAACTATAATAATAAATCGACGATTATTTTTAGATTCGACTGCTTAGAAAGATTGTCTTCAATATCCTTAAAAGATTGCAAGAATTTCAATTATCTTTTCATCGGAAAATTAAAAAGAGATAGACGTTTTTCTAAAAAATGAGTGAGATAACAGTGTTTCTTTACTTACTGTGAATTAAAATTACTACTGTATTTTTATCTTAGGAAAATTGAACGTACTGAAGATAGTAAAAACTGACTACATTAATCTGCCCTACTTTTATTACGAATCTTTTCAATAATTAACCCAAATTATATTACTTGAAATGATAATTATCCTTAATAATCATTTAATAATCACCTCGATTATACTTATTTAATAATTTAACAAAAAATAATTAGGCCATAATATATAATCATAGTTTAAGGTGAACTATGTTTTAAAGTATTTAATATTTAAAAAATAATATAGAATTTGCAATGATTATATTTATTTAAGAAAATTGTAATCATTATCATATTAAAAATGTCGTTTATTTTTAAATTAATAAATTTTTTAACATTTTTTAAATAATGAAAAACCAGATGTTCCTTTATTTTCCAATAAAAATCTGTTTAGAATTTAATAGCAGTTTCTCGGCATAATTTTCGGTAACAATTAAATTATTAAAATTCAATAATAAAAATAATAAAACATAAATAATAAAAATCAGCAATTATTTATGTAATTTCTAATATTAATAAGTGACAAATTAGTTATCGTTTATTTGTTTATTATATATAATAAACAAATAAACTATAACTAATTTATTAATATTAGAAATTGCATAAATAATCGCTGATTTTTATTATACAGATGAAAAATGTAAGCGTAATAAAAACAATTTTTGAACGGTATTTCAGTACATGATGCGAAAGTGAAATATTTTATTAAATCAAATTTATGGCACGCTAAAAATAATATAAATATGTAAACTCGGTTCTTTCATGTTAAAATTAATAAAAAAAATACTCAATAAAAAAACATTGTCGTCTTATCGAAGCACGGCGAAAGTGGTACAGATCGATCAAAAAATCTCTAGTAGACCAGAGGTCAAAGGTTAAAGGTTCACCAGATACAGAGGCGTATAGGTAGCGGAGCACGGAAACGTCACAACGTCAAACTGCAACGAAACTTTGCGACTCTACATCTCTTAAACCTTGACCCCTGGTCCACTAGGAATTTTTTGGGTATTTCTGTCCCTCCTTTCGATCTGTACCACTTTCGCCATGCTTCGGTAGGGCAATAATTGTGTCATATAATTGGCAGTAAAATTCTTTTATTGATTCTATCCAAACTAAAAGTATTTTGAGAGTCGTTTATATGTGGTGGTCCGAGGGCTAGGGCCCGCTGGAAAATGTCACTTCTCGCCCGATCGTAACTTAGCGGAGTTGACAATTTTATCGTCGACATCGGGTGAGAGCGGCCTTTGTCCGATCTCCACTATCCCCCGAAAAGAAACACACTGAATTCAAATTGAACAAAAACTCCAGTGTCGTGCAGGTGTTCGAGGGGCTATATGAAATAATGTCGCTGTGGCAACTTCCCGGGAAAAGGAGAAATATGATTGTTTACTTTTATCAAGAGGAAGAGAAATGTTGCCAAGTTGACCGGAAAAAAAATTAATAGCCACATTTTAGCCGGAATTTTTTTATAACCACATTTTTAACCGGAAAAAAAATTATAACCGGTATTTTGACCGGAAATTTATCCGGTATTTCATTAAAAAAATACTTCATTCGCGGAGTTGGATTTGCATATTGTCCTGGACATTTTATGTAAATCACCGGCTAAGTTAGAATCCGTCTGTATTTGTCTTCGGTGGCGCGATAACAATTTGATACATTAATTTGCAGCCTGTGACAGTTAGATTATTTGGTTAGAGAAGCTCATAATTTTTTAGCCACAGTCCTAAAAGAATTAAATAATTAGTGAATATAAAACTATTTGCTGCCATGAATGAAAATAATTCACCTAATAAGATTCAAAAAGTTAATAAATAATTGCTGATTTTTATTATACAGATGAAAAATGTAAGCGTAATAAAAACAATTATTGAACGGTATTTTAGTACATGATCATAAAATGATGCGATAATTCGAAAGTGAAATATTTTATTAAATCAAATTTATGTCACGCTAAAAATAATATATGTAAACTCGATTCTTTCATGTTAAAATTAATAAAAAAAATACTCAATAAAAAAACATTGGTAAAATTGTCGTCTTATCGAAGCACAGCGAAAGTGGTACAGATCGAAAGGGGGCATAAACATTCAAAAAATCTCTAGTAGACCAGAGGTCAAAGGTTAAAGGTTTACGAGATACAGAGGCGTTTAGGCAGTATAGGTAGCGGAGCACGGAAACATCACAACGTCAAACTGCAACGAAACTTTGCGACTCTACATCTCGTAAACCTTTGACCCCTGGTCCACTAGGGATTTTTTGGGTATTTCTGTCCCTCCTTTCGATCTGTACCACTTTCGCCATGCTTCGGTAGGGCAATAATTGTGTCATATAATTGGCAGTAAAATTCTTTTATTGATGTTTTCGTAGCTATCCAAACTAAAAGTATTTTGAGAGTCATTTATATGAAATAAATATAAATATTTCTTCTCACAAAAAACTCCAAACGACATTTTATTCACTACCACGTTACTAATAACGTTTGTCTCCCGACTTCCCCTGGTGTTTATATTAATACCATAGCATATTTTTATTTTAAATGTTAGATTGTTAAAAAACTGTTGCGCTTTTTAAATAAAATTAGTGTTTCTTACGAATGGCATACTAATTTCAAATTTATCTTATAAGTTATGTTTAGTTTATTTTCTTTACAAAATTTTTAGAATCTGATAAAAGTTTCGTATCTATATTGTAAAGAATTCGAATTTATTAATGATTTTGGTACTTAATTGATGGAATTTGAATACAAATAACATTCTCCTTATTACAAATATGTAATCAGAGCCGGCGCTAGGCTGGACGTCGCCCGCCTGCCAAGCTGAAATGAGCGCCCCCAAACAAATGGCAATTTTATTTATTTATAAGAATGAAACTTCATACTAACACTTCGAAACGGTGCCCACTTTGTAATGGCGCCCGCCTGCAATGCAGGCCCTGTATGTAATGATTGCTAATGATATAATTTATTGCCACGTTTACAGTTGCGCAAATTAACAACATCTGCACCGCTGATTGGTCAGACACGCTTTAAAATTTTCACTATGTTAAAATTCATCTTAGGATTTTGTTTTATTTATTTTCTCCTGGCTATTAATGTTTACTTTTCCAATACAATGCTTAAAATAAATATTAATTTTCGTTAAAAAAATTTATTTTGAGATTTCAGAGAAATTTCACTGAATAATCGGGATTTTAGCGTATTTTCAAATGATATCGATAGGTTCGGATACGGGTCACTATCTCCATCCTTCACCTTCCGTTAAATCCTATCAGGAGAGTTGACCAGTCTGTATTAGATTCTGAAATGACTATTTTCCTATCTATCTCTGGTGAGATTCGGCGGCATAAATAAATTAACCATATGATGACTATGCTTGGACAAATTTGGGACGTTAACTTAAATCTATTCAAAATGGAACTAAATTTTCAAACTGACTGATGCTTATTTTTTACGAATAGATCAGTTGCTAATACTAAGGGCTGAATCAATTTTCATTATGGAATATTTTGTTCAAAAGAATATGTTCAAAAATAAAAATACTGTGTTACAAAATGTTCAAATAGTAGAAATTCTGTTTCTAACATATTTATAGAACAAGAGATTACATTTTTGAGAGAAAAATTTGGACTTAGAGTCTTTAATAAAGTTCGACTACGAATTTTTCGTTTTGATTATAACATATTAAAGTTAGTTATCAAACAGTGGATTACGAATTGACTTGTAACAATTTCTCTTTTGAAACTTATAATTATACTATTTTTATTGATTATACGGCTTGTCGAATTTGCTGTTAGGTGAGCATATTTATGAATTTTTCACGAGTTTAGTCTGCTAATAATAGATAATTTATATGATCAAAATCACAAAAGTAATAAAGCACAAATGTTCACCAGTGATCGAAGAAAGGTCGCATCCGTTCTAAGTGTTCCATAACAAAAACAATAACATAAAGCGCAAATAATTTTATATAATTAAAATTACCATATATAATTTCAAAAAAATATGTATTAATACTAGTTATAATGTTCATGGTATTGATACAAGAAATTTTAGTTTAAATGATATTCTTCATTTCGTACAGATAAATTTATAAATTCTTTTACTATACGATCCGTTAATAATAATATCGTTTTATTTTGTTATACGCTTTTTATAATTTTATTATAATTTATTTTTTATCGAATGTTTCGTACTGTATATCATTTATACGATTTTTTTTCATAGGGGGCTTATTTTGTACATTTTCATTATTCGGTGATATTCCTGTGAAATTTCTAAATTAAATTTTTTAATGAAAATTAACATTTTCTCTATATTTTGTACGAATAAAGTGAAAAAAATAGTGAGAGAATAAATAATGAATTATATTTCTAAGAGTACAATAATTTTTCCAGCTGGTCATTAATCGTTGATAAAAATATTTTATCGATCTTTATTCGTAGCTATATTAAAAATAAATTAAGAAATGCAGTAAAAATAGGAGAAATTTAAAAACAAATAAAAAAAAACTATACAAACTATACAAAGTATTAACTGTAAGGCGAAAGCCGAGCAACACTAATAAATAAATCAATTTAAATTAAGAGGAGTAAATCATAAATCTCCGAAATATTAGAAAGAGAAAACAAAAATTAAAGATGTGGAAATAAATTCCTTCGAAATAAATGAAAGAGAGAAAAGAATTTTTCCGAAAAGAATGCGTGATTTATTTATTTTTTATTTTTCTCAAAAATACCACCGAAATAAATAAATAAATAAATATATATTCCGCTTATCAAAATCTGAAATATAGTTCAAAAAGTTTAAAAATGATTTAAAGGTAGAGAATAATAGAAAAAAAAAATATCACGTTTAACCATACGATTATGGTTTTTTAAGAATATTTTAAAATTTTATATAGGATGTACTGTACGTATCGCCAATACTATACCTATTGTCAATTTCTAATTACCGATGCGTATGAATAAAATATATTCATGACTCGGTAATTATTCGAATTACTTATTTCGTATAAGTTATATTGACACGTGAAATTATTATAACAGAGAAAATTATAATTTACGTGAAAGGTAATATATTAGCTATGATTATTAATTAACGAATAAATATTTCCGCTCTGTAATTATTTATTAAATTTATTCAAAATATAAACAGATAATTTAGCATTGGTTAAATTGAAAAGGCGATGATAAATCGGCTATTTTTGTGCGGAATGAAAAAAAGTCTGGTTTAAAAAATAATTCTCTGGCTTCTTTCTACAAAGTAACACGAAAATTCAATGACGAAAAACTTATAATCTGTATTTTAATTTAATATAAAAAGTAAGAAAAGCCTGTTATCTGCCACTTCTTTTGGTGATTTCAGCCAGTTGCTTTTCGTTCGGAAATAATTATTTAATTTTTATACTGGAAAAAGGAGCCACCGACATGTTTAAAATCGGCCAACTGGAAATTCCCGATAACTCATTATATGCCGTTTTATACGGTCACTTAAACAAATGATGAAATATGCCTCCAAAGAATATTTCTCAGAATGATATCTTAATCTCCGAGTATTTGCCGAAGTTATCCTACTTCTACTGCCAAGATTGTTAGATAATTATTATGGAAAGTAAATTATAAAATTCGTCGCTGACAACTTGATACTAAATACATCGCATGCCTAAGTATTAATTAGTGTTTTAATTCTGTTTCCATTAATTCGATAAGAGAATATTCAATTAATAATGCTGAGCCACATAGCATCAGTTAATTCTTAAATTATTTTTTATAACTTTTAAATCAAATTATTCTTCCACGTCATCTTTGTTTAATGAACTTTATAATAAAATTCTTCAATAAAAGAAATGAATATTTTTCTTTTATCCGAAAATTATCGGATATTTATTGTTGAATATATCAAATTTTGGATATTAGAAAATTTTAAAGGCAAAATTTCACTCTTTTTAATTATTTTTTTAAAAGTTTTATAAATTGAGAAAGAAGGATAACTAGAAATTTTAGAATGATATTCGTAAGCATCGAATTGAATCAGATGCGTGTAGAGTAAGATGAACGAGTTTGAAATAAAAACAGACAAAAGAAAAATGTAAAAATTTCATACTGTTCTACAACACAGTATATGAAGATTTATTGTACATTTTTAAAAATTTGTATATAATATATGAACAGAAAATCTATTGAAACTGTCAATTTTAGCGAATCTGGAAGCGAATTAATTTTTATTGTTATAGTTAAAATTTGTAAACTTTAACGAATATATTAGCTAATACAAAAATGAAGCGTTACAATGTGCATCAGCGAGTAAAATGCGAAATACTTCGCTATTTATTCCATTCAAAATAATAATACAGTATGTTTTCTTCAAAATTTAATTATTATCCAATAATAATAATAATAAAAAGCTCTCCAATTTAGACACTTCGAATGCTTTTAAATATTTGAAGTTGCTAAGGAGTTTATTTAAAGAATTAGAATTTCGCCAGAAGAGAAGATATTGTCATAACAATCCAAAAAACCTTAAACAAATTTACCTAAGAATGGATATTTAAGCCGTAACCATTATCTAAACATTCGAAACGTATGACAAATCAAAATCAGAGTTTGTGTTTTTCCTCGACTGGTCGATCAATACCTAGTTGGAACTAGATTCTTTTTTTAAATAATACAGAATTAACCGGATTCTATTATTTATTTTGTATAGTAGTCTGGAAATACAAGAAATGAAATGGGAGAATAATGGAAAATTTCGTCTGATTGACCACCAGAAAAACTTCAATACAAAAGGACAGAATTTATTGATTGGGAGAGTTTTTATTTTTGACCCAAGTAAGATAGATATTTTGGACCAAATTAGGACGTACAAGAAAGCTATTGTTATCAGATTTTTCAGCAAAAAAGTATAAGTTTCTGTCTTTGCAATGACAGGTATATGGTTTATAAAATAGTTTACTTTTAATGGTTTTGGAACAGCTTGCTTTATGAACCTGCCGACTTTATACACAACTAGTCTCCAAAATTGTCTGGCATATTTTTTTCGTACCGGATCTATTCGATAAAAATGTGATAAGTAATTCAATTTACAACAAAATTTACTCATACTATAAAATGGTAAATTTTAAATTCTGTTTTGTTTACCATTCATTCCTATTTAATTAATAAAAATATTGCTCAAATCGCTTCTTTCTTGTCGGAACAGACAATTTAAAACAGTTAATGTTTCGATAAATCAAATTTTCGATTAACTAGCATCTTAACTAAATTAATTATAGTAATATAAATTAAATATTTAATTGAATCAAATATTTTTTTCAATGTATAAGCCATAAGATATTTTAAAAATATTTCAGTTTTGAACTTTTTAAAATATATTTTAGGCTATTTCAGTTGTAACGATATATATCTGCTGGGAAGAATAACATATGATAAAACTGGAATATTTTATATTTATTCAATTTATATAACTTCAAAATAAGTAGAGTTTTGTATTAAAGAAGAAGAATATTTTTGAGTTACTGCTAAGTAACTAAATATATTAAATATTAAAGACATTAAAAGAACATATTTGATCTAGCAGAGAAAGGGAAAAAATGCAATTTCGTTGGAGTAATAATTTCTGTACTTTTTCCAGTTAAAAAGAGTTTTATTTATTTATGGAGCAAACTCTATCATGAGTCAACAGAACAATTTTATATCCTTTGTCGTCGATAGATAATTGCAGTGGAAATAGAATGACGCGATATTATCGTTCTTTCAGCTCTCACGTGGAAGATCGGAAGCTACTCGTTTACATACAAATGTACATTGTACAAGATCGATAACCGGGTTGGGTTAGGCGCCGTTGTGCTTTCTACTGTTAAAGCTGTTTAACAGTCGCTTGATAACTCATTCAATCTGAAATCTTTCATTTGCAGCTACTACGGGCGGACCAGCCAAATTTCGATTAAGATGAGTCGCTAAATTTGCAGGCGATGCCAAAGATTTTACGCTTCGTTTTTTATTATTTATTCAGATTTACGAAAACGGAAAAATGGCTAATGGTTTTTCTCTGCATTCGCCGCCGAAACTACAGTAATCTGTTTGTAACTTTTTAAATTAGTTTCGTCTAGCGTAAGATTATGCCCAAGTTTAATGCTTAAATAATCGAATCCGTCGACCAGTTCAAAACTTCTTTAATTCGTTTATAATGCACAAATTTAATATTAAGTTATCCGCATCCAGACGAAATCTAAACCTAAACCAGTTAGATCTTTCTCTCTTTTCCTCAAAAATTACTTCTTTTTCGTAAGAAAACTCAAAATTATTTAATCCATAACTAATAAAAATTAATAACCATCTACATTATTTCTGGTAGACTGACATAATAAATTCATAACATTTAAAATTAATTTTTTACAAATATAAATATAACAGCTATAAGTTTTTATAACAATAATCTTGAAAAATAAAATTATTTTTAAAATATTTCACGACAAATGTGTAAAAATTATTAAAAAAAGAATTTCTATAACCTTAAATTATTCTACAAATAAATATTTCGCATCAGATTTGTCACAATAAAGATTAGTAATTTGTGTGTACAGTAATTGTAAAATTTAAATTCCCTACGTTTACAGAACTTGCAAGGATTTGTTGGTCTCTGAGACCCTTCATTCCCGTTCATTTTATATTATATACATAAATAAATAAAATATTTCTTAAGTATAATTAATTAATAGTATATGAAATATTAATAAATATCATGAATACTGTATAAATTTTCATAATTTCTATAAGATTGCATAATAATTGGAAAATTTAGTATAATTAATATCAATGTTAATCAAATATATATTTCTTTAAAGTGCATATATTTTAAAGTAAAATTATAAATTTATTTGGACATTTTAAATCGCATCGTTATTTATATATAACTTTTAAAAGCATTTCTTGAGAATAGTGTACTGTATTACAGATCTTTGTGGCGTCATGGGAACTGAATGGGGAGAAAAAATTTTTTTGCTCCAATGTTGAGTTCGCCATTCGTATCCGCAGCGCCTATTTCTATAAGATTGCATAATAATTGGAAAATTTAGTATAATTAATATCAATGTTAATCAGATATATTTTAAAGTAAAATTATAAATTTATTTGGATCGCATAGTTATTTATATATAACTTTTAAAAGCATTTCTTGAGATTTCTATAGTGTACTGTATCGCAGATCTTTTTTTTCTTATAAGACCTTGTTAAAAATGTTCGATGGCAATAAGAAACTCTAAGATATCAAATGAGGCGTTGCGGATACCAAGGGTCAACTCAACAAACGCTAATGTTGAGAAAAATTTTAAGCGTAGGACGAACTCAACATAAAAGTTTAAGTTTTTTGTATCCGAACATTTTCCTGAATGGTTAGAAACAACGAATCATAGGTTTTATTAAATAATAAAATTGAAAAAAATTTTTAACTTATATCGTGTAAAAGATTTAATAAAATCTTACGCTCTTTTTTTAATAGTATTGTAGAAAGAGTATAATTATATATGTATAAAATGAATAGCTTTTGTCATTTTATTATGAAGTTACATAAAATAAAAAAAAAAAAAACATTTCTTTACATTCTGATAGAAAGTGGCATAAACTTTGAATAATTAGGAAAAAACCATCACATCCGCAAACCGTCGGAGAGTTAATACAAAAATAAACTGTCGAAGCAATCATTGAGAAAAATTGCTCACAATAATCCACTTGATCATCATCGGTGTCGTCTGCCTCGTCATCATCTTCATTTGGTTTGGAACTAGTCTGTGGTTGGTTTTCCAGTATGTTTGTAAAGTATGTTGACCAAGGTATAATTTAAATAAAATTGTTATTCACTACAGATTACTGCCCTATTGAATAAGTATTACGAGTTACGACTAGAACTGACAGATTGCATCATGCAAACAACGCGGAGGGCGAGATGCGAGATCACGTGCTGCGGGATGTTGAGTTCGCCTTTCGTATCCGCACCTCTATCGCACTTAGTCAATGGTTGCTGTTTTTCAAACCGTGTTTTGTATGGTTAGGAAGGCCAAACTTGATAAAAAACCTAGCAGAATATTCTGTGGCGTCATGGGAACTGAATGGGGAGAAAAAATTTTTTTGCTCCAATGTTGAGTTCGCCATTCGTATCCGCAGCGCCTCAAATAAAAATTGGAAACGTTTTGAGTTTAGATGTAAGAACACATTTAAAAAGCTTTTCAAGTCACGTGATCACGAAACAAATTAGTGGTCATTTGATAGTGTCCCTCCATCAAAAATATTTTTCGCCTCCTGTAACATAGCCCATTTATAAAGATTTTGGACACGAAACAAATTAGTGGTCATTTGATAGTGTCCCTCCATCAAAAATATTTTTCGCCTCCTTTATAAAGATTTTGGATTCTCACTTACCTGAATTGTTTTTAATCTTTCATTTTTAAAGAAAAATGTTGTGAAGTAAAATATGTGCTATTTATTAATAACGTTTATGTGAAATGTCTAATATTTATATTTATACTTATGTATATGCATAATAAATACACTGTATATGCGATAATGTTTAATTTATAAACCACATACAGTATATTAATGTTGTATAATACAGAGAGACTAAAGAAAATATTTTAAGATATTCGAAATAATTAGCCTAATATATAAATTAATTAAAAACCATCAGATCTTTTTGCCGGACCCTGTATTATGATAAATTTTATGTTAAAAGTGTGAAAGAGGCTAAATTCAGAGATTTATGCTCTTTATCAAAATTACAATAACGTCACAAAAATTTTTGTGGAAAACGCTTCCTGCATTTAATATAAATAAATTAAAGCATACTAAAATTGACTTTACCAGTACTTTAAAGGATCAATTGTTCAATTTTAATTGTGATAAATTTTCTATTGAAACAATTAATCAGCCCATGCAAACAAAATATCTCTCTTACAAAGAGTATTTTGATCGATTTGACTTTTTAAGAATACTTAAAAAGACGAAACATTCTGCTGCAGGACCAGATGGAATATCATTAATACTGATTAAAAAATTCGATTCAGACTTTGTCATTTAATTTTCTTATTTAATAATTTACTTTCATTTTCTCATGTTCCATCTCAAAGGTCTCAAACACATAAAATTAGTTAAAAAGCCTAATAGAAATGAGAAACTGATAACCTCTTATCGTCCTATCGCTCTAACCTCAGTTTTGTTGAAAATAGATGAAAGATTCTTACTTGAATTAATATATTTTCAAACTGTTTCGGATATTCATCCTAATCAACATTATGCACTAAAGAAAAAATCTTGTATATCAAATCTATTCCAAACTAAACAACTTTTATTACATAATTTTGAAAAGCGACTTCCTACATGTATTTTGTATATGGATCTTACTTCAGCATTTGATACGATTGATCATAATGTCTTAAAAGACAGATTATTACATAATTACAACCTCGATTTCGTAATAGTTCAATGGGTGTATAATTATCTCATTTCTCGTATTGCTAAACTTAAATTAATAATGAACTTTCTTCTTCTTTTCCACAAAGAACCGGATCTCCACTCAGTGCATTGTTATTTGTTTTGTATATTAATCCTGTCTTTTTTATTACCGATTCTTCTTTGATTGGTTATGCTGATGATTTAAAATTAATAAATACTGATATTTCTTTGATTCAGGCTGACGCAAGGTTACTGTATGATTGATTAAATGCTAATTTAGTTCTAAACTTGGAGAAGATTCGCTATATGTATTATACTTATTCCAATGAGACTCCCTCTCAATTAAATATTAATGGAGTGAATATTATATATACAAAGAAGATATTGGATCTAGGGATTTGGTTTGTCTTTTAGATATCATATTGAATATATTGAGAAGCAACTTAAGATCTGGTATTATTTTTAGAAACCTTTTTTTATTTAAAGTTGAGGTATATTAAGGGATTCTACTTCCTCTTATGCTACACCTGTGAACGATGTTCGGATCTTTCTGCAACCGACTGTACAAGATTGTTAGCAACTTATAATGTAGTTAAAACAATATTATCTCAATGGGATGAATTGTTGCTAGTTTTTTTATTTGTCATATGAACATGATAGAAATTTTCCAGCTGAACAATTGTTAAATATCACGAGAATCTCGGCTTATAAAGCATATTTAATATTTTTAAAATTAGTTTTAAAAATGGTATGTGATGTTAACAATACGATTCAGTCTGATCATATTGAATCGAGCAAATTATTCCAAGATTTATTAATGTTATACAAGCAATTACTTAATCTTTCTAAATGAGTTGGATTTACAATAATTTTACGAGATGGATATATTTTTAATTTTCATGTCGAAAAATATTCCACGCATTATAGCTCTGTATTTTGGTTACGAGTTTAATAAAATTAGTAAAAAAATTAATTCTGAAGATTTAAAAGATGTTAAAGAGAGATGTAAATCATTTTTGCTAAAATTTTGCAGTCAAATTAAAAATCGTTTGCCAAACAATATTGATGTTATTGAAAAAAGACACATATTTTATCCAAAAATAGCAACATCTCAAAATAAACAAAAGATTTCAGCACCTGTTTTCAAGATTTAATAATGACATTAATGAAATAGAATGTCAGTAGGACAATTTATCGCAGAAACAATGGAAGAATGTTGAGGATACGATACAATTTTGGATTGAAGTACAATCAAGATGTTGATGCTGCAAACAGCTCGCGCTTTAAACAGATTTGTAATTTAGCTATGTATTTTTTATCTTTACCTATTTCTAATGCAGTAGTGTAACGCGCATTCTTCCATTATAATGTAATTAAATCAAAACTTAGAAACAAATTATCCATTCCTGTAATCCAATCTGTTTTATTCCTTAAATATTATATGATTGTTAGCAAACAAAATTTCACAAATTTGGAACTAACTGAAAAAATGTACGAGTTGTTTAATGAAAGTATGTATGATCGTATTAATTCGGGAAACGAAAACAATGATATATTACAAATTTTCAATTAATAAAAACATGACAAAAATTCTTATTTGTGAGCTCTTATTAATTTATAATTATCAATTAAGCAAATTACAATATTTAATAATAATATTTTTAATTATTTTAAAATAACCACTTTTAACAAGAAAAGTCACAGGAAATAGTCGGGAACACGGCTGATGACTTGGCAACATTGCCAGTAGGAATCCAGTCAGAGTTCACCTCTTCCTTTTTCTCCCGATAAAGCAGTTGTTGCAGTCAGCGTCAGAGCGGATTTATCTACTCGCAGGTGTACGGACGCTTTTTGATAATCGCCGTGATAAACCGATAGCTCTACCTTCACGCACTTAGTGACTTAACATCGCTTAGCATCTCTCCCGGTGCCGACTCTTTCCATCTCAACATCCGAGATCCGGCAACCATCCTGTGTAGACCGTAATTCGAATCGTCGCCGAGAGGAGAGCCATACCCCGTCGTTTGAGGGTTTCCTTTATTCCTAAACCCGACCGGTTTATCACGTGATAACCGCCAGTGATGGCGTTGGTATTGTTCGCGTATTTGGAGGAAGCCAATCGTGGACGGTCACGCGTATACACTGATTAACCAATGACTTATTTTAGTGCAGAGTGTCACTAGATAACGCCGCTCCGCTTTAAGGGAGTGTCGGCCGGATGGCCGCGTAGTAAAGCTTTGGCTTACCACCCTGGAGGATCCGGGTCCCACACCTCCAATTTTTCAGGAGGGGTCCGGGCCCGGCCTGTTGAACCCCATCCTTCAACCATCCGGTTGATCCCATCATGGGTGCTGGCCAGCCTGTGATGGGAGCTATAAATGGCCGCCGCCAGATACAGAATATCCCATGAGGATATGGCGGCGTAATAAAAAAACTAACTAACTTTAAGGGAGTGATGGCGACAGTAAATTTGGACGCCATTTTGGTTACAAAACGCCAGTTGGCCACTGGCTTTACTAGTACGAAATGACATTATATATCGCCTCTACACTATATTTCGCTATAATAAAGGACGTATATAATTTATTTATAACATTACATTCGCGTATAATAAGCTGTTATCAATTTTAATAATAATTTAATTATTATTAAAATTTTGCGTGGCGGAGATTTTTGCGCTTGGCCATGGCGGGTATTTTCTTTCTAGGAGTTAATAAATCTTTCGTTTAATAACTTTAATTTAGGGAATATAAATTACATTAACTTAATTTGATAACGATTAAAAATGTTTACCAAACTATTAGTGAAAATGCTGGAGTTGTCTTTATCATTTTGATACGACTATAGACCAGGGTTTTTATGTAAAGGTCATATTTAAAACTTTCCAACTGACGCCAGTAAATGGTGATAATTTATCGCTACATGATTATAAATTAACTTAGGTATACTGAATGAAACTTGTGGAACTGATGCCAGCGTAAATATCTGGTCGAATATTAGTTTTAAATTATTTTCGAGATGTGAATCTGTTAGCCGATTTCTTCTTTTACTTTTAAAATAAATCTGTTACGGAATAAAATTGTTTCACATACATAAGTTGTGGAAAATAACGATAAAATTTTTGCTATATACTTCCTTAAGTTGGGAAATTAATAAAAGTACATATACCAAATTTTTTTCTTTAAAAGTATCTTTCGAAACTAAATTACTTTACATATCTATTATCTCAAATTGAAGTTCATTTTCTATATTTACCGAAAAAATTGCTGTAAAAATCCGTTTTTCAGTTAAGGACTTTTTTATTCTATTTTATTTATTTTGTGCGCACAAAATAGTAATGCGGGTCGCTTCATATATCCATATAGACCATGGATATATAATACGTCGATGCTATAGACCAGTAATCGTACTCAACTTTTTTTCCCCCGGGCCCCATAGCACTTTTGGCTACATGGAGCGGGCCGCCACACGCTATATCAGCAATCGAGGCCTCACACTTTGTTGTTGTGGCAACGATTACTCGAAGAAAGCTAATTTTTCACCTCTTATTAAAGACCCGTGAGAAATAGTGTCATTAACCCTTTCATGGGCGCGACGTAAATTATTAAATAAAAAATAAAATTTTGCTGAAAGTTTAATATATTTTTATTTGTTTGTAGTCAGTTTTTATTTTGTGACGTTCCTCAAAAAAATAGGGGTGGTGGGAAAAATGTTTCTCATCACCCATGTAATATACAGATTAGTGGGAAGAATGTATCCCATTGCCTATAAGTATACATTTTATTAAGTCATTTAGAATAAGTTTTTGAGCATTTTAAGTCATTAACTATAAAATTGCATTATTATTGACCATGAAATTTGTTGAAACACGGGTGGACACATAACGGTACATTACATTGTGTACAGGTATATTTTGTTCTTTTTTCTTATATTTTTGCCATTAGAATGCATATTGGTAGAAGAATTCATCTCTAAACTCTGCAATTCTTCTCGCGCTTCATCATCCTGTTCATTTTCAGAACAGGTTTCATGGTCAGGAAGACTGAAATAATATTCAGTTACTATTTCAGCTTCTTTGGATCATCTAAGTGCCACATTTTGCAAAAATATCTCTAGAAACTATATAAAAAATAAGCGTCAATATGAGCCGTGGGAATTATACATCCCACTTACAAAATCATGAATCTCATACATCTAATAAAAAAATTTGGTATTCTCACATAACTACATATTGCATTGTATAGTAATAGAACCAAAAATGTAAGAAAAACTGTTAGTGCTTACATATTCTCTTAGAAAATAAACTATATCTAGAAAATGTAGAGAATTGGTCACTAGTTACAAACAGTATATCATACAAATGTGAAACAAATGAAAATGGCGCCGTGTAGCACGCTGCAACGATATAAATTATGGTAATGAGAGTTGCTACTAGATGGCGACACATGGTTCAAGTGGGAATTTATAAGCATATTGCCCATGAAGATGAAAAACAGTAGGTGGGAAAAATAATTCCCACTGCCTATGAAAGGGTTAACCGATTTCTGTTTCATAGTATAGTGACGATCGATGTTATGATTTTTAAGAAGATACTTTCTGGACAAATGAAACAGGTGGCTCGACCTTTTTTATTCGACACAACAGAATATTCCTCTTCTCAGTTATCTCGAAACACACGTTTTCATCGGATATTTTTCGTTGGTTATTCCAAGTCATCATTACGGGTGTTTAAGTTTCATACGTTACGAAACAACTACAAGTTTTTCGAATTACTTATGATAGAAAAAAAACTATAATACTTATTTATAAATAAGTATTAATAAGAGATTTTTTATAAATCCCTGATTATTTAATCGACAATCAGTTGTTGGCGTAAATTTTAAAGACGCCAGATACAGAATATCCCATGAGGATATGGCGGCGTAATAAAAAACTAACTAACTAACAGACCATCCTAAAAAACTGGACGTGTGGGACCCGGATCCTCCAAAGTAACCAATCATTTACTGATCAAGTAGTAACGAAAATTAGCACTGAAAAGAAACCCTACCACTGATATAACGTTTTGTGATAGTATCGGAATGGAACTCGCAACTTACTGCGTTTTCATTCGGAAAGCAGTGTAAAATTAAGAAAATCTGAATACAGTATAATGTTAACTATTTTGCATATCCAGAAATTTTCTGCAAGAAAATATTTATTACATAAGGAAGATTGAAAAATACAATGGTATTAATTTAAACCATAGATTTTAAGATTTAAAATTGTTTTTTCATTTTTTAATAAAAAGTTTATTTCATTAAACTTTCTATTTAAAATATCATAACATATTTTTAAAAATAGAAATAAGATAAAATAAATTAGCAATTCGTAACATTTATATTTCAACCATAAAACGAGATTCTTCTTATTCGTAAATAATTAGATTTTTTTTTTTTTTTTTGCATTTTTTACGTCCCTTTCCAGTCAAGGAGATTACTAAGGGGCAGTGCCAGTTCCAACCACGGGCTACACCCACACTCGTGGAGGGCCAGATGGTGAAGGACGGGATCACTGGACCGGGCCCAGAACTCCGAAAAAACTTTCTAGGAGAGCCGGACCCGAGTCCTCCAGTGTGAAACGCCAACGCATTACCACTCGACCATCCGGCCGCCAATTAGTTAGATTAAAGAATGTTGTAGTATATATAAAGAATGTAAATAATATAATGAAGTATATATAAAGAATGTTGTATTTGTTTTATGACGAACTGATGCAAATATATTATCAATTCATTATTTACTTTGATATTAAAGATAAGCAACAATTCTACATGTCGTATTAAAGATAACCAAAATTTTATTTGCTTATTTTTAATACAGTATGTCTACATATATGATTAAAGTATCAAGGAGAGGACAAGGTCTATGCTTGACTCATCCTTAAATAACAATATTAAGAAAGTTTACTGTTTAAAATATCGTATATTGAAAGTAGTCATATATCCATTATACATTTTCTTCTTTTTCTTCTTCTTCAGTTTCTGATATGGAGGGTATAGCGGTAGCCTTTTCCTCCGATGACGATTATACATTTTAATCTTATAAATTTCTTAAATATTGGAAATGTTTCTAAGACCGGCCAAATGACCGCGTGGAAAAACGTTGGTCTATAATTTGGATGATCCGGGTTTAATTCCAGGTCGCACAATTCTAGATACTTTTCAGGCAGGTTTCGGATCCGGCTTGTTAAATCCTATCATTTACCATTATCCAGTAGGTATGGAAGTTTTGATAGAATTTCGAAATCCATCAAAACTGGAAAGCGGTATAAAACAAGAGAAGAGCAGCCGGATGGCTAAGTGGTAACGCTATATGCGTGCCACTCAGGAGGACCCGGGTTTGATCCCAGATTTTTTCGGGGTACTGGGCCCGGCCCGGTACCCCGAAAAAATCCCCGTCCTTCACCATCCGGCCCCCTCCACAGGTGTGGGTGCAGCCCGTGGTTGGAACTGTCCCCGCCCCCTTAGTAATCTTCCTAACTGGAAAGGGGGCGTAAAATATGCAAAAAAAAGAGAAGAAAATGTCTAATTAAAAATTCGTAAAAGTATATAAACTTGCATAAATAATATTTTCTTATTTTATTAATTTTATTTAAGTTTTAAAATTGATTCAAAATTCAATAACATAACATCAAAATTAAAAATAATAGATTATATTAATAAGCTTAATATCAGCCTCCAATTAATATTTTGGTTGAAAATATCCCTGCTAATAGCGGTTTAAATCGCAATATTAAATACCATATTTGGTCAAAATTGATCTCGCAATTCTTAAAATACGAGACATCAGACATTTGCAAAAAGTATTTCAATGCATCTCAAGCAAGATCGAAAACGATCATACGAAACATCAAATATTGTCATTCATTATACAACCATATGCGAATTTTATTCAAAACACTTGTCATATTTTGGCCTGGAATTGCGTAAAACCATCAGAAAATTTAACTCGAAATTTTTATGATTACCATATTTTCTTATAAACTTTTCGTCTTTATACCACAGAATTCTGTGCTTTATACCTGTACATAAGTTTTTAGTAGTGATAGCAAAAGTATATAAAGGTAGAATTTATTATTAAAATCTCAATTTTCTTGAATAAAATATGATTAGTATATTTAATATTTTGCTATATATCATTCATAAAATCGAGATACAGTAATCAGATTAATTTACAGCAATTACTTTAAAGTTGGCAGCACTAACCTTAAAGCACGCATTTAACGGTATCGGCATGTTCTAAATTGTAATTTTGTAGCAAAAGTATCTGAATTTCGTAGTAATAAATCGAAGTACGCTGTATCTTTTTCATCATTTATTTGTGATAATTATTACACCCAACAGTTCAGTTATATATTATCGGAAAATATTAAAACGGAATCATACTAACACTGACTATATTAACCATGTTTACAAAATGCATATGACCCATATAACTGAAAAAAAAAAAAAATAATTTCTCTCTTTTGGGAATTATAACAAAGTTGCTAGATAAAAGATGCCGAAAGGAAAAGCGGGTGGTGGAGCAAAACCTAAAGAAAGCAAAGGTGAAGGGTCGTCAACAAAAAATGTACAGAAGAAACAAGGAGCTGGAAATGCAGTTAAGGTTAGTTTAAGATAAAATAGGAAAATTGATTTGTTTATTAAAATAATAAAAGTGATACATTGTACATACTTTGCGATTTTTTTTAAAGGTAAGACATATATTATGCGAAAAGCAATCAAAAGCATTAGAAGCATTGGAGAAATTAAAATCAGGAATGAAATTCAATGAAGTAGCAACACAATACAGTGAAGATAAAGCTAGACAGGGAGTAAGTAATATCATGTCTAATTTTTCTTTGCTAAAATCTTTTGAAATTTTGATTTCATATAAGCAAATACTAACATTCACAGATTATTACTGATTATATTATATTCACACAAGAATCTATCATTTATTAATCCTTCAAGATGTCAGAATAGAGTTTATTGCAAATGCATTTTTTTTTGTTTTGGGAATAATATCAACTATTCTCAAATGTGACTGCCAGGTTTTAGTGTGCCACAAAAATATTGTGTAGATAAGAATAGGACCATATTTATGCAAGGTACTTGAATTGCCAGCCTCCACAAATATAAGGAGCATCAAAATTTTAAAAGCTTTTTATTGAATTTACAAATTTTATTTCAAAAAAATTACAATACTGAATATGAAAAGTGATCTTTCCAAAATGCATTTTGTCCCACTAAATTCATATTTACTCATTTCTGTGTTTTATAATTGTTAAATAAATATTCTTTTATTTGTGAATATTAGTCTCTTCTAGTTTGTTTTTTTCAATACAGAATTAAAATAGTGACAGTATCTGTGAATCTCCAAAATGCTATAGGGGTGGGGCATTTTGAAGTCAACTTTAAAAGAATGTTTAAATCCTTCAGTGATTTTTGATCCAGAGTACTCTATATTACCTATAAGGAAAATCAATTTGCCAAGTTTGGTCCCAGTAGGTCAAATGATGTGGGAACCTATGCTGAACATATATAATTATATAAAATGCAAAAAGTTTTGAACCTTTTCACTAAATAGTCAAGAAAAAATTCCAAAAGGATTCCTTATGAATTCATGTTTCAAAATTTTAATTAAAATCTATTCTTAAATTGAAAATATGAAAAAAATTTTTGTCATATATGTTTTATATCTTATTGGCTATATCTTCCAGTTAAAATCAAGAACTTTCAGGAATTGTTCATCTTTATTATTTGACAATGTTCTTATAAATTCAAATGGTAATCAAACTAGGAAAACTAATTTTCCTAGTTTGGTTACTAGTAGGAAAATAATATTTTAACATATTTAGAAAATTGAGTGTGATAACTATTTTGATTCCTATATGTTAGGCAACTACTAGAATTTTGATTTTAAGGTCTTGTATGCTATTCCTAAAGAATTTAAAATCTGCTAACTGATCATTAAGAGGATTTAGCAATAGGAAGTGATATGATTGATAAATATTAATTACTAATAGATATTATCAATAAAATTTTTATTTTAAGAAACAAATTATAATTTTGTTAAAACAAAAAAGTTTTTCCTGTTTTTTTTATGTTATTAATTGTACAATTCATTCTTGGCTATTTATTAAAATTTGCAAACTTAATTCTGAGTGGAGGTGTGACATCCCACATTCCTTGTAAGTTTGCCACTATGTATATCCACTACCTTTTAGCAATACTTTATAAATGCAATTACTAGAGCCCAAGTATAGTATATGCATGTTTTTAAATTCTTATTCTGAAGGCTTCAATAAGGGTAAATACGACACTGGATAGGAAATAGAGTTCAAGGATATGGTGGATATAGCTATATAGAATGAGGTTACTCCCATTATACTGCTCTTATCTGTAAATTATTTTGTTTCGATCTGAATTTTATTTGAACATTTTCCGACTGCTTTTGGTGCTAAGATTAAACGTTTTTGTATGGCTATATAGAAATTTGACATAAATAAATGCTATAAAAAATTATATAAACAAAAAAAATATTCTATTTACAGGCGTCCCTTGCCTATAAATTTTTTCTATATTTTTTATAATATTATATATATAATATTATTAATAATAAATGCTTTCATACACTGTGCACGTATGAAAACATTCATTGTTTACTCCTTATGCTCAAGACTTCGATAGAGTGATAGATCACTAAGATGATCTATTGCTTTAAAACATTCTCTTGATAATTTACATAACAGCAATGCAGTATTTGCAAAATTAAAACGTCCTTTAAATATTTATAAAGTATAAAAATTTTTTTTATTCATCAATAGAGCGATAAATCATAGATAAGAAATATATATTAATTATTTAAATTTAGATACCTATAATGTTCATTTTTGAAGTAGTAAATTCAAGAAACTTTCCAAAATTATTATCATATTTATAACTTTCCATCTATAGATTACTATTATTAATAGATTTAACTCATCATTACACTTCTCATAATCCTCTAAATCTCAAGCTCTGTGTATGTGTAATTTGTGCAGACCTAATTGGAATTAAAAATGACCTGATAAAATTAAGATAAAAGTTCGATTAAAACATTAAAAGTTAATTAAATTAACCATAAATCTTTTTTTTTTAATATTTCTTGTACAGTATATATGAGAAGTTAAATTAATAATATTGTTATCTCTCTAGTTACTTTGCATAAAAATTTTTAAATAATTATGTAATTGGTTTTCTTAATTTGTTTCAAAGTTATAAAATTGACTTTAAATAATCATTTTAAGTTTAAAATAAGATAAACAGTCTTTAGAGAGTTTACGTAAAGATTCTTTCGTTTATTTGAATAACAACATCCTGCTATCTTGCGAAACTAATTCAGTCTTCAATTCAATAGCTTTATCTCTAGGATCTTGTCCTCCTCGCTTATTCTATAGAGTTTTAGAATGTTTGAGATATTTCCGCTTTGCTTTACTTAAAGCAATACTATATAGAAGAAAAAAATTAATGAAGGCATCCTATAGAATTCTTTATTAAAAATTGACTGCACTTCAATCACAACTAATCTGTTTATGAAGAACGTTTGAATAATATTTAACTTTATTTCCTATAATATCAATGCTATTATAATTATTTATCCTGTTGTATGTTAACAATTTCATAAAATGTCTGAATAAAAAGTGAGAACAAATATTTTTGAGTGTTTCGTTATGTAAAATATTTTAAAATATATATCTTCTGATGTAATAATTTAATTTTAATATTAAAACTGTAATTGATTATAAAAATATATTCTTGAAATTAACATAAAACTTAATTTAATTATAATTGAAATTTACATAAATAAAATGTTGATAATTAATTTTAATTTAGAAATTGACATAAATTAAAAATTAATTTAAATTAAGTTAGAAAATGACATTAAATTATGTTTGAAATTGATAATAGCTTTGTTCCAGCAACGAGTTCTGAACTGTCCGAGCATGCGCAAAGCGAAAATAACGTTCCAGCAGACCCGAGTGAAAACATTTTGCAGAATGTTCTCTGTTCCAACAGCGCTCAAACCTGTTTGGAACAAGTTCGGAACTAGAATATTTTGCTCCACACAAATAGTCGAGCTTTTAATCCCGCGCATGCGCTTTATATCATTAAACCAGCTTGTTATCCGTCTGTTTTAAGTATTGTAATTTGATTTAGCATGGATCTTTTACCTGGCGGCCCGAAACGCCCAGTCACCAATTTATCAACATCATAATTATAGCCTTATCTAGCCAGGCATCGATTATTATTCTAATGCCACATTCCATCTTTTTTCTTTAAAAATTGATCGAGTAGCTGACGTTTTTTGACAGATGACTAAATTTGGAAATAACAAATTTGTTTTTGATAATTTTAATTAAATTAAAAAGGTCGAAATGAATATTTTCATACGATTCTAGCGCATTCATGAAAGATTCCAAGATTTAAAAATTGAGAAGATAAATGATTTCTTCTGGTCTTCCTTTAAACAGGACAGAGGTGATTGTTTCCGATTATGTTTCCTTTTTAAATTATAACTTTTCTCTTAGAAATCTGGGCAAGATTCTAGTTTAACCATAGCACTCGGATATATAAGCGACTCGAAATTATATTCTTAGTTTTTGATTATATGATAAATTCAATAAAAACATCTTGATAGCCCAGATAGTTTTGGAGTGAATCTTTAATACAACGGAATTGTCCAATCGTATTTTATACATCAGTCGGTGGGCGGCCAATCTTCAATTCTCTAATTCTGTATAGATCCGCCTGCTATGGCTAAACTGGAATCCTACCGAAATCTGAACACGCGTTTTATGTTACTTCTATTAGTGCACTTGGTGGCGCAATCACCATATCTTAGTATTCTCTTCGCACCGAGTGATCCGTTCTCCTCGGTAAATTCAACGTTCGTATCGCTCGATCTTAATTAAAAGTAAACGTCCGTAAGATGGCTTCTTGTAACCAAAATGGCGCCCATATGTCGCCGCGTATGCGCGTTACATCGATCTTACCCGTGAGAATGGAGCGAGAGCACTCCCCGAAGGTTACTCCGGTAACCGCCAGCCATCTAGCGACACTCTGGTGTATACGTCCTCCATTTTGATAAGTGGTGTGGAGGAAAAGTTTTTTGTAAATCTGTGTCAGTGGCGATCGATTCAAGACATGCGCACTAAACAAATGTTCAGAACTTATTCAGAATACGTTGCTGGAATAAAGCTTATATTTAAAACGGATATAGAGAAGGAAAGAAGATATTTGTGAAAAATAATGAATTAAATTCAGAATTTTTATTTGTACAATGTTTATTTATATATTATTAAAGTTAAATAGGTTAATGTAGTACATGCATTTTCTCTTTGATATCTAAATCTTTAAAAATCTGTGAATCTTTGCAATTTCCACTTGATTACAGCTTATTTAACTCATGTAAACTACAGTCATGGGTTGAATTTAAAAATATTCTAGCATTTATACATTCTAGAAGCAGCATTTTCAATTTTTTCTTTTTGTTTTGGATTTCTTAAAAATTACTGAATATGCAAAAACTGTTATTGATTAAAAGAATCTTTCACAATCATCAAACGGTAAAAGTTGATTATAATTTTAAAAGTCACAGTAATAATAAATATAGATAAAAATTTATTTTTCGTGCAGACTTTTAAATAAAATTTAAAAGAAAAGTTCTCCGAATGATACTCTCTATTCCTATTAATGAATCCCGCATTGTTTAATATTGCAGTCGGTATGATAGACAAGAGAAAAAGTTGTGATCTAGATGGATCAAGTCCATTAGATAGTATTAGGGAGGTTGGACCCCCAGGGAGACTTCCCCAGAGAGATGACGTGAATGTCGGATGTCACATTGTAAAGTAGTAGGAGCTCACTATTCCTTGCAGCTACAGTTAATTGAGTGAAAGATTCTCTTCAACCGACAATATCCTGTATATTTTCTCTTTTCATAAAATATAATTGATGTTGACTGTTTTACCATGGCGTTCAGTTTTCATATAACTCTATGTTGTGTTTCTTTAGTTCTAAAAACGTTTTAAACTCGAAAATTTAAAATTTTTTAAAGATTTTTAATCATAAGAATATTTCAAATTAAAAAAAAAAAAAAAAGATTTATTTTAATAGGACCTGAAAAATCTCTCACATCTTGGGCCCCCTTAAGACAAAATCCACTCTCCACTCAAAATCAATATCAAAATACCATAAATCAATACCAATATTTCAGTATTTGCATATTCCCTTTTTTTGCCAATATAAATTTTGATATCCTAATATTATTATTTAATTTTATTATTACTTTAAATTCCTCTGAGAATAAATTTTCAAATATACAGTTTTAGCTTTATTTAATAAATTTTGAATTAATTAATGAAATTTAGCAGATGTAAATTATCTTTTTACCAACTGCTATACCTTCTGTAATCATAACATACACACAGTACTCTACGCAGTTTCGGTTATCTAAGCCTTTAATACCTTACAAAGTCTTAGTACAAATGTTTTCGGTGCTCTCTGGCACCCTCTTCAAGTACACTATTCGATTGTAACAACATTTTTAAACAAACCGCATTCTTAGAACGTATATAGAAATTTAGCAGGTTAGTTCAATAATAGATAATGACTTTAGTAATGATTCATCAATTTATCCATCTATTTAAAAATGATGAATATTCAAATGTTTTCTGAATAACATTTGAATTATTTAATTGATTATTATGAAATTCAGTAGCTTTGTCATACCATTAGAGTCAATCTTGAAATAAAATTAACCAACCTTTCAGCTTCAACCATTTAAAAATGGCACACATTAAACATCTTAGTTTCTTCTTAATGGAGAGGATAGGGTGATTTGAGTTGCACTATCTTATTTGATAATCTAAGGACATGAAATTGGATTATCAAATAGTTTAACTATGGATTCCTTTTCAGATTAATGATATATTTTAATCAAATATCTTTAATTATTCCAAAATGGTAAATATATTTGGAATTAAGATGATTAGTTCTTTCCAGAATTGCTTGTTTTTCTAAAAAATTACAGCACTGGAAATTATAACTGTAAATTATGATATACTTGCATACAAATATTTATATATATATAAATGAAACAAATGAATGACTAGAAATATATGTATGTAAATATAAAAAAAATTTCATTTAACTTTTTTATATCATCAGATTTATTCAATGTCAGCAGTATTTCTTCCTAGGCCAGTTTTGATCAATTATATCTATTTTATAAAATTTTTCAAAGACTGGCTTCACACTATTGATTTATTGCCAAAAATTAAGAGGGCACAGAGAAGAGCATGATGAAATCATGAAATTTTTTTATGCAATCAATATTTAATATAATTTTATATTTTGTTAAAGAATTGGAAAGTACCTCTTCTCAAAAATACTGCAATTCTATCTTGTTCAAAATTATGAGAAAGATCCAGTCATATTCATATCTATTTAAAATGATTTGAATCACAATTGTGTATAGGGATTATACAGCACTATTCAAAAAGAATGGTGGGGCTTTAAAAATTGCCACATATAGTATATTTGAAATAGAAATATAATTTTCTTTTTATTGTATGAAACAAAGTTTTTTTTACATGTATTGCTAATGCTCAATATGTGTACTCCATTTCTTTCTTTTGCAAAGATTTTCAAGAACAAATGGAAAAAGATGAAATCTTGATTGATAAACTCATCATTAGTGATGAAGCAACATTCTATTTTACTGGAAAGGTGAGCATGCATAATTTATGAATCTGGGGAACCAACCCACATAAATTAGTTGAACTGTAGTGTGACTCATTGAAATTGAATATTTTTGTGCAATGTCTAAAGACAAGATCTACATGCATTATTCTTAACCAAGTAAACTGTTACTGGCAATGTATATCTGGATTTGTTGAACTATTAGTGCTGTTTCAGCTCAAGCAAGACTTTGGGAAAAGAGAATTTATATTTCACTTCCTCACTTTCACAACAAAGTTCATCATTTTCTTGATAGGAAAGAGCTAGGACGGTGAATTGGGATAGCTGGTCTTAACCCGTGACCTGCAAGGTCACCCAATCTTACTCCCTTGGATTTTCCTTTGGAGATTTGTGAAAGATCATGTATATGTTCCTCACATGCCACAAATGCTGGATGAATTAAAAGCAACCATAACATCAGTGAACAGTGCAATGATTGCACACATATGGAAAGAATTTGATTACAGGCATAACAAGTATAGTGCTGCAAGGAATGTCCATATTGAGAATCTTTAAAAAACTTCCAGAGTTTGTGTGTCAGAACCATTAAACTGTGTCCCTATTTAGATTAGAAATAAAGTTATTGCACATTCTCTTACACATATCCTGCATATTTATTATATTTTTGTTGTTTTACATTAATATTATTGAAACAATATAATTCAATAATATAATTTAAAATAAAAATAAATAACTTAGAATTATAAAAAGAATTAGAATTTTATATAAAAAAATAGCCTAATAAAAATTTTGGTTAATGTTGAAAATACTGATAATATAGATTTATGCATTGGCTTAATACTAAACTACCTGTATTGAAAAATAGAGGTAGATAAAGAGCTTAGATTTCTGGAATCAGAAGTCTAAGTTTTATATCCATCTATATATAAGCTGTTTTATTTTTGTGTTTTAATAAGGAATCTGTACATTTAAAATATGATAAATTTCATAAAAAAAAAAAAAAAATATTAAAATTACTTACTGATGTTACTGAATTTACATTTGCACCATGCTCTAACAAAAACTTAACCATATTTATTTGCCCAAAATGGCATGCTACATGTAAAGGTGAATATTCAGCTTTTGTTTGTGGGTCAATTTCAGCCCCATTTTTTACTAATATTGTAGCAACATTAACTTTGTCTTCTTGAGCACATAAATGTAATGGTGTCAACCCATTCTGCAAGAAAAAAATCAAAAATATTATTACAAAATGTTATTACAAAATGTTATTACAAATATTAATAAATAATTCTTTCCAAATATTAATAAATAAAAAACATTATAATTTCCTGCAAATACAGAATGTCCTTTAGTTATAAACTTTTATGTTCCTAAGATTTGTTCATAAGTCAAAAAGTCTGTATACCCAGACCCCACTTTGTGTCATCTTGCTTTGTGTTTTTTTCAAAGTTACATCTTAAAAGAATTAAGATAATATTTCACTTTGTCATAAAATTCTGCAATTTTGCTCTTTTTGGAATCATTTTTCCTTTGATAGCATAATGCTCTGTTACTGTTCTCAGTACATTTGTACATATGTACTTGTACTGCCCAATACATAAATGCAAACATATCCATTTATATTGATAACCACCATCTTTATGAAACTGATAAAATTGTATCCTAACATTGGTTACACTATCATGACTGTTAGTGTAATCATATACAACACAATACAGCATATGAAAATTTTGCCAAATAACAGTTGCATTAAATTTAAATATAGTAAATACTTTATATTCTTTTCTAATCACACTGCTTTCTTATTTAATTTATCTGATTAATTTAGTTTCAGGCAAGCTGCCATATCATACATGAGATATACTATATCTGCCAGCAGTAACTTTTAAATCCCATCACATGCTGGTGTTAACAACATCCATGACAGTATTAACTGGAGAGATGAAAGATGGGCTTCAAGAGACTAGATTTAAACCCCTCCTGTAATTGGGTTGCATGGGACCATGATGTGAACCCAGATCCTGCATAATGATTGGCAACTGTTTTATCACATAATCATTCAGTTGACATTTAATTTATTGAATTTATAATGTTAAACTACTTGGCTCAGCTTTACATCATCATGTAATTATTTCTATGTTTGATTCTACAATAAAAATAAACTTCATATAAATAACTGATTATCATATATGTAGTGGAAAGCATCAGCGCAAGTTAATTGTATAGGTGGTCATATATAATTGTTCATAAATTAATATTTATAAGTATTGGATAATGCACAAATAGGGTCAAAATATATAAGGCAGTTATATTTTGTTCTCTTTGTACTAGTAATGGTTTCATTTTCAGCCATGAGATCTGCAATAATTATTCTTAATAAATATTTAATTCTCAATTCTATTACCCTGCTATAATGAATTAATTGTGACTGGAAAAACTTTGCATTAAATGAAAGTACATTAAATGAATATAAAAAATTACATTATAAAAGGCTTAGATGGTTCCAGACTAAAAGTTGACAATGGATATCTAAGCCTAATTTGCAAAAATTCAATACAGTGGTACCTTGGTTAACGATGGCCTCGGACAACAACGGCTTTGGTTAACAAATAATTTATTTTTTTTTTAAATTTAAATTTATAATTTATTAAAAGTTTAATCATATATATTTATAATTTTAGTTTAATGATTACTTAAAAGAATTCGTAAACTTATTTAATTCATCATAAAAGTTTTAGCTATTTTATGTCAATAATTAGGAAGCGAGGTAGTTCATTAATTTATCAATTCTTAGATTGATCTCAATAATGCGTTTTATTTAAGAGTTGCAAATTAATGTAAATTTATCCATTTTAATGATGGAAACGACATTTCGCAGATTAAACTTTTGCCATTTCTATTAATCAAAGTTAAAAGTTGTGGAGGCATTACTCCAAACAAGTTTTTAAACTAGTAGAAACTGCGTTGATCTTCCATTTGGCAAGAGTGGGAAATAAAAAAAAGCCGTCCAAATTACCAAAGAGAAAGAAGTTGGAGATCGAAAGACATCAATCTTGGCAATCGATGTGTCTTACCCACACGCAGATTTACCACACCGGAAGCAAAATGTCCGAATGAATACCAATTACCAAAGCTCTTTGTAGCTGGTTGTGCCTTTTGCACTCTGTCGTAATTAGCTGTCTTAATGATACGTAAAATAAACGGTTTCGTTTCTCTTCCAGTTCCCGCCTCTACATTCGACGTTAATTATATCGAAAGTGGCAAGGATCTCAATCTAACGTGCGAAGCAGAAGGTCTCTATCCACGTCCTAATCTTCGACTTTATCTGGTATCGTCGGAGGAGACCACGAGGCAACAGATAGAAGCCAAGAAGACGGTTAACAAACAGCCTCATGGCATATACAACATTCACCTTAATCAGATGATACAGTCGCACAAGTTGCAAAAATCCGAAGGATTTGTCTTCGAATGCCAACTAGAAATTCTAGGATCGTCTTATTCCAGCACGAAAAGAGTCGCTTATTATCCAGGTGAGTAATGTTGACTGTTTGTTTCTATTAATCTCATAGGCCTAAATGTTTTTGAAATCGGATTAATCTAAAAAAATTATTAGGCCTATTTATTACAAATTAATAACATTAATTATTAGTTTAATTCTTTACTTTATTGTGAAGTATTTTGGAGATTATTCGAACATTTTAATCAAATTCAATACTAAAAGTAATTACAGAGCGGCACATAAATCGGATTTCTTTTGTGATTTGAATTTTTCATTAAAATAAAATATTTTTTATATAGGAAATAAAATACCGGAACTTCGTATTAGCTTATCAAAATGTATATTGAAGTTAAGAGTAAATAAATAATAAATATTAATTGTTTAACTGGAAGGAGACTTTAAAACAAAATATATCTACATAAGATTTTAAATCTTATATAGATATATTTGAAATAATTGTTAAACTAAATAATAATAATAGTTCTTTTATATTTTTATCTATGAAGCTAGTAAATGTTGACTATATTCATTTAAATATTGTGCTCTCTTAAGTAAACTTTACCTTATTAATTAGTTTTCCAATTTTAATGATCTAAAATATATATTCAACAACTATTGTAAAATAGTGCATTCACCATTATACAATTATTAAAGAGGGTCTATAATTCTTTGTTATCTATTTTAATGCAGTCTCTATAAATAAAGTTTAAAAAGTATTTCCAGTGGATTTAATTTAAAAAAAATAAAGCTTGAAAAATAAACTGAAAGAGTAAAAAATAGCAAAATTAGGAATAGAAAAGCAGTGATCCATTAAAGTGGCTAAAACTATAAATAATATATCAGAAGAGTAGACACGTATATTTGCCATATGCTTCCATTTGTAGTAAGTCGGTAAACAAATTTTACAAGAGTAAAGTTATTGCCAGAACTTTCTTCCTCAATCTGCTTGGCAAACTATTTAATTCGATCAGGAGTGAAAGTTCCTACATCTACGTCTAGGAACTTACTCACCTATGGCACTTTAACAGTAAGAAGCCATCCAATTTTCCAGCATTCCACATCTGTGTATTAAGGCTGACTATTTCAGTAAGATTACTTTATACTTCTAGCTTGAAATTTTCTACGTCTATATCGTAGTCAACGGCGTGAAACAGTATTTTTTCTCTTTTCCGCTCGACCAAAACTCCCGAGTGACGAAGAGGGAGACAGAAGGAAAAAAGATCGGTTTATGGCTTTGGAGAACTGCCTATATTGTATAGAATGGTGTCGTAATGGCCACTCTGGGGTCTAGGCTCTTTTTTAAAGCTGGTTTATCATCCCTACGGACACACAATTATTGCTTCTAGACTGATCAGAAATAACTGATATCCAGCATAGATATAAAAGGATATTTCACACTGCTGCTAAGAGAGAAATATCGTCGCGATTGATGTGGCAATGGAGTAGGTTCTTTCCATTCTCACCAAAGCCTCCATCCATTGGATTCGGAAATAATCATTAATGATTATCTTCCTCTAGTCGATTCGACTAACTTCTACAATACTCTACTTTACTTAAAAATCTTTTATCATGTAAAGGTCGAAGTGCAAGAATTTAAGGTCATTTGATTAACGTTGTTCTAAATTTTATTAAGAACACGTCGCTATAATAAAATTAAAATAGTTTTAAATTTATCGACTGGCATAGATTAACACATCTCTCCTCCGTCACGATAATATCTCCGCTGTAAGTTAGCTTTACACATTTATGACACGACACGAATGTCACGTAAAGCTGTTAGCTGATAATTGTTTACAGTTTCGTTTTATAATGGTTTAACAGCATTAATGCCAAATGATAGCAATTTTATTTCCAAACTTTATATCTTTTATTTATGTTCTCTTTTTAAAGTGTTGATAAATTCGCTTAAAACGCTATTCGTCATACTTTTACAAAAATAAAAGAAGATAATTATGCATTATTTGCCTATTTTTTAATTTCCTTCTGCCTTTTTTCCTTTATATTGACAATATAAATTACTAAGGCAATTAATAAAAAGATATTCACTAAATCAAAAATTCTGTAATCTACTGCTAAAAAACATCTAAGTATTAGAAGAAAAGGAAACTGAGACATAACTTTTAAAAATACAGTAAATTCAACTTTTGCGCTTTGCAAAGTACACTAAAGAATTTTACTCTTTTAGTTTGGAATAGATCTCGACATCAAAAATGCATTAGAATTATAAGATACAAATAGGAAAAAAAACAAGTAGAGAGAGAAGATCATCTTGAATGAGAAAATATTAGTTAGCGGGGCAAACATAGTCTAATCTATGAAATTCTTCAGAGATTACTTGTCTCAGTAAAAGGATTTTCTTGTCATATCTTATCGTTGGAATGATATCAAAGAAATTTTTTGTTTCATGCATGATTGATAAAGATTAAAAATCAGTATTGGATTTTTTTATTCTAACTTCTTTCTAGGAATTAGTCTTTTAATGGATGTTATATTTTCTTTTTTATTGGTCGAAAATCGAAAAATTTTTCCTTACAAGAAGTGAAAAAGAAATAAAGCCACGAACTATATATTTATAAAGTCTGGCTAATAAAGAATCTAGATGGATTATTTGACTTTAACATTTGCTTTTATATAATATTAAGTTTACAAGTTTTACAGGCCTCGGATTACTGTAGTGGCAAAGAATTTATCCGTAAATGTTTAAAATAAAAGTAGCGAATATATGTATTGCTTACATTGATTTTAAACCGTATCACTAATAAATTCAGCTAGAAATACGCTTGATTATCATCTGAAACCTTAGCAAATCATTTTTACTGTTGATGTAGTAGCGCTACTTAATAATGCGATTGAGACAATTATATTTAATTAATTTTCAAATTTTTAGAAGACATAATCATGTTAACACAATCTTTATTCGCAAAATTTCGAATTTTAAATCCTCGATTTAAAATTGTTGAAACAAAATATTAAAATCGATTTTTTGGAAGCTTTCTGAAAATATGACTCTTACAAAATCCGCCAATTTTTTATTTTTAAAGATAACTAAGATTATTTTAAAGTTTCCACTAGTCGTAATAATAGTAAAACTATTCCTTTTTCAAGGATTATTTTACCAATATGAAATATCAGAAGATATTATAAATATGGTTGAGTGTATTGACACAAGAACTAGGTTTTCCGCAAATTAGATTTTCAGATAGCAAACAACAGAAACCGCATCTTGATTTCTGTCAATGGAGGTTAAGTTGAAGCAATGGATACAGAAACTTCCTCTTTGATTTTACTTCAGCCATGTGGTAAGTGTCATTCGAACGGTTGCACGTCTTTCCATCTGACATACAGATCTGCTGCAACACTAATTTCCTCGAGAAGAAACCATATCCAGCATGGAGAGCGATTAAACTAAGCAATACAGGCGATATTAGCTCTAGGGATCAAGTTAATTGACTTTAACATTCTCTTCTTACATAATTTACCATTTTGTTGACAGGAACCAGATGCCCTAACTATGCAAACTAAAGCTTTCTTATTCGACAAAACTTAATGATTTACAAATTGGAGTAGACTGATAATAAATGGATGGGTTATACACATATTAAAATATTAGAGTAGATGATACGCCTAATATGAACATGAAATACCGGGATAAAGGAGGATTTGATGCCAATATATAAGACTATTTACACTGTATATTGGATTGTTTCCAATACTATGGAGACCATTTACCTTCACCAGCCAATGGGAATTTCTGGTATTTCAATATTTTCAATATTATGTTAAGAGCAGTCAATATTATGTTAAGGCTTACTATTTACAAAATTATTAATATATTAATCTACTTAATTCAAAATTTCTTTATCATTAATTGCTGAAATGCTTTTCCGTTTATTTTTCCTTAACGGAATTATTACTTTTAACAAATTCTCCTTATTGCAAAATTTCAAATTTGATTAATTTCGCTAAGTAATTTTCAAGTTGAGCTATTCGCTGCAACAGTTTCCATTGTACGCGGCGCAAACTGCATTTACATCAGAGATATAGTATTTCTGTATTAATGTCGCAATATCGATAACCTCGAAAGTTATATAATGCGATACCATAATGCTTAAAGCGCTACTATAACAACCAAAATGGTAACAGATGTTGCCAACAAACGTATCCGAACTCATCCTAAGCTTATTATTATAATTGAATCGATCTTAAATATTCGAAAATTTGCTTATAAATATAATAATTTTCTCGCTAACCTTACATCTCATGGCAAATTCCACTCATTTAAATTCATTAATGAAATTTTGCCATATTTTAACTAAATTAACAAGATTAGAATTAAAATCTGTATCCAAAGGAAAAGGAATACTGTATTTCTTAATTAAGGGTTTTAATGCTTTTAGTTTATTATAGTTAGTATTGAATGCTATAAATATCAGGAACTTAGTGGATATCTAATATTCCATAATTGGTATTAAATATTAACTGTATTCGTCCAGAAACTTATCAGATTTTCCTTCTTCGAGTAGAAATATTTGAATAATTGAATTTTCATTTTTTATTGATTCTTGTACGCCTTAAATATCTTAAATCTCGACGAAGAAACGTAAAAAAAAATATTTTCAAGAATTTAATTATTACCTTTAGATGAATTAACCGACAAATACAATTTATTGCGTGGAATTTTATTTTAATTTTCTAATAATTTAATTAAAATTAAATTTCTATTAAAAAATTATAATTCCACTTGATTTGGTAACTTTGGTAACGTTCTTAATAAAATAAATATCAATATTTAGCTTCTAAAAAAAAAAAAAAAAGGAAACTCTAGGAGAAACTTAAAATAAGTAGACTTCCGTATAACAATGCTACAATCTCATTTCTAGAAATAAGAGAAAATTATAAAAAAATTACATTTATCGAAATAAAAAAAAATTGTGTAAAAAAAATACATATGTAATAAAACTATCAAAATAATTGAAAGAATTATCTAATATCATTCTGCAATCTCATTAGTGATAAATAATTAAAGATAGCGTAAACTATACATTGTATCTTTTTAGTAAAATTGAATATCGAAAGAGATAAAGTAGCAAACTGGATGAATAATTTGTAAGTCGTTTCCGCAGTTTAATGTGGAGCAATAAATATTTCATTATTAACAGTATTAAATGGATTCGTTTTAAAAGTTTCATGTTGTGCAGAAGAAAGGCAGCATCTGAATACGTCATAAATAATAATGGCGAGAGGAATCTGTGAATGATCTGAAATATTCATGCACCACGGGGAACCCGATGCTCTGGGAATCAGACAAAATAAATAAATATGTCGCCCGTAGAGATAAGAGTTGTCGAAACACAACGCAATTAAAATATTGGATGACTCAGAATATGATCTCTGGCACTATAGTCACAAAAAAAGGACACGAGCTTCAGAGAAAATGAAATTTAAATAACACATGAGAAAATGGGGATTAATGAGTTTATAAATGCAGCAACACGATGTACACGTTTCATTTTTCTTTTTGCAAGAATGATTTTAACGTTGAAATTCGCTCAACTCTATTAAAACACTTTTTTTAAATGAAATATTTGCCATTTCGGCCGACTTTTATTCCGATTCAATCGCTTATGATAAAACGAATTAAAAATTAAAAGTTCGAATTAAGCCAATAATTTGCTAAGATATGTGCAGCTTTGGCAAGATTAGGTTTTTCAGTTTTAAAAATTAAATGTAGAACGATTAATCATTAAATATAAATTGTTATTCAATTCGTTCCGTTAAAATAAATATATACTGTTTGTTTTTAACTGTGAGAGAAGTAAAATTATCCTCTTGAACATTTTAATTTTATCAAATTATCTAATTAAATTTCAAAAATGTGAATCTCGTCTTCGTCGAATGACATTAACAAATTCTGTGTTTAATTATAGCTTTTCTATAATTTATATACTAAAATTCTGAAAATTTAAACTTTAAATGTAATTTTTTCATTCGAAAATTGTTCTTATTCAATAAATTTTTCTATCTTTGTCACTATTAATTTTTTCAGATTTTCCTTAGTTTTTCATTATATATAGCATATATTATATTTATATTTTTATTATATCATCCGAATGAAAATTAGAAAAATTTTATCTTTCAAATTGATACAAAGAATAACACTGATGGCTTAATTTAGTTAATTAAGTACGTATAATCGAACACGAGGGGGATAACAATATAAGACAACACAATAAGTGACTTAATATAAAACTGATGAATAAGCACGGTCTGCGAATAAACTATTCATTCATCGAATATATTAAGTTTATAAAATATAATTATTATTAATAAATTCATTAGAATATTTTATAAAAATTATAAGAGAACAATTTTAAAATCTTGTAATGAGGAAAGCCGAACCGCTCGAGACAAATGTTAGACACTATTCATTTATTTTCGTAGCTTTAGAAGCAACGTTAGTAAGTGATTTGACCTTTTACACTAGCAACAGTAGTCGTATAAAAAATATAAGTAAAAAAATCCATATTAGACATTAGTTTAATGGAAAGTTCAATACGAGTTATTGCCCAGTTGGTAACCCAACAACCGTCTAAACTGTTGCTGTATTGAACGAAATGAGAAAAATTTATACAGAGTACATCTATCACATCTCACCTACTTCAAATGTCGTTTTATCAACTACTGTCAGATACATCATTCTTACTTTTACAATACAAGCAGTTTTGAAACGATACTCGATTCTCATTCTATAAACGGGTTTGTACTATTTCATCTCGAAGAATGATGCGGGAATGTTCAATGTTAAATTCATATAGAGCACCAGTGACAAATTGAAGTAACATTTCGAGCAATTTTTGAGGAATTCAATACTGATACGTTCTCTATTTTATTCTTAAGAAGTTAGGAATTGCAGTTTTGAAACAGTAAATGGTTATTCGAAGTGGCCGTCCGCTTGATTGATCGAAGAGGGAAGGTAAAAAGTTGGAAGTACAGCAAAGTCTTCCATCAATCGGTCGAGCGTAAAAATTGTAGATAGTTTGATATTAACTAACAAGATTAGCGGGATTATTGTCATTAGAGCGATTTTTGTATAAAAACTAATGGAATGGCCAAATGGATACTTTGTATGTATTTTGCAGTGGCATTGATTCCGAGATAAATCGGCTTGCATTAATCACATCATTTTACGGTCTCGAAGTTTTCCTTTATTTTAACACAGAACATGAAACACATCGTGCGTTAAGCATTACAATCTCCTGACAGAGAAATTCCATTAAGAAGCCAGATATTTATAGCCATTCCAAATATCTATGAGTAAATTCTAAGTATATTAGTCCTTTTCTCTCCGCTCTGACTCGATAGACACCACTCCGTGTCGAAAATTATAGTTATAACACGATTGGACTAAAATTTTTATTTCTTTTTATAAAATTTCAAAACATCTAAATCCGCTTAAATATTCGACTAGTTATAAGCTAATAATCATCGATTTTCTGAATAGGAAGTCGTATTTTTCGAAAGATTAAACTGTTAATATTCATTACGTAATCAGCAACCAGACGATAATCTTATCTTAGAAGCTGAATCGCAATGACATAGCCAGAAATATGTGGAGCAAAAACATTTTGTAAGCAAAAGCTTTAAATTTCTAAAGCGTAACTGGCGTTGAAGTAAAACTACTGTAGTCATAAAAGTTTCAATTTTAAAAGTAAATAGCGTGACTTTATTTTTAGAATAAAGCAGTCAAACAGTTTTAGTTCCGAACAAAGTAGGAAATTAAATCACGCACCATTTTGAATTTTTACAAATGCAACATACAAAACCACTTTGTTTATTCTTTAATTTTTACAAACACTTTGTAATTTTTAACTGTTAAAACTAAATAATAGGGTAAAGAATTCGCTAAAAAATAAACACCATCTCGGATTTTTCTTTTAATTATCCGGGTAGAAAAGAGGAAGCGCTTTGTCTATATAATTTATCTACTATTTCTACCGAATATCTCAGAAGTTACTGCTTAATTTAATTTACGCCATCTTAGTTAATCCTAAAATCAATATAAATGTGCAAATTAGTTAATAAAGCTACCAAAAAATATTAAATTTCTTTCTAATTAATTCTTTAATCTCCAGTTTCCTTTAAATAAAAAATAAACTTTGTGTAAACAATGACCGATAGAGAAATATCATTTAGCATTTCATAGAACGGTTAATAGAGTTTGCACCACGCTAACATATTCTACGACGATTTATATATAAATACATTATCGTAGTAGAGGGCTAAATCATTTAAATGGTAATGGAAGCTATCGTAATAGGTTATAATTATATTTACAGTCACTATTAATAAAACTACAGCTAATTATCATAGATACTAGACGATGCTAATAATATTACAGCGACAATAACATGGCCGGCATTGTCACCGAATTATTACCATTATCGGTATAGTTATTAGTATTATAATTTAGGCCAACTGAATTAATTCTAAAAGTATTTACCTTCTGGAAATAGTTTAAACTCGTGTTGTTTGACATCTTCCTTCCTATTAATCATTCCTCGCATCACGATTTATTAATGGAGTTTTAATTTTCTGTTTACACTAGAGATTTGCACTTTTTCTGCACGGAGATAAAACTCCATTAAGATTCGCATAAAGTTAACGTTCCTGTCCCCTGCTATATTTTAACAGAGAGAACATTTTCTTATACTATAATTTCTCGATATTGTAAGTCGAAGAAAAATAAATTCATAAAGCGTGTGGCAAATGCAATATTCTAAATAAATAGAATTGTTTACAACAGCTTATTCGGTTTTTTTTTCTTATTTTTCTTTACAGATTTAATTTCGAATAGACATTCACTAACTATCTTAAAAATTCAAAATAGAATTTTTTTCGATTGATTTATAAAATCTTATTTTTGATTTATGTTATTAATCTGGATTAAATATTTTTTGTATATATATATATATATATACGTTCCCGTTTATTGACTGAATAATTGTAATAATTTCCATGATGATAATTTCGATGTACATTAAACGTTTAATTTTATAAATTCGACTGCATAAAATCTAATCAGAAGCATTCCTTCGAATGCAGTAGATTTAAGTAATAAAATCTACCACATGCCATAAAATTAATCACGAAATTAAATAGGTTCAATTCTATTGTTAGTAGTTAAATAAACGATTAATAATGGTCTAGATCAGCCGGTATAGATTATGTTTTTCTATAAATAATTTCTCTTAATATTGGCTGTCGGTGGCATAATTTTCAACTTATTTTAATTACAGTTAATTATTTGTAATTTTATTTTAGAAAATTCCGCTTCGATTCGTATCATTAGTCAGATTTTTCTTTTTAACTAGGAATAAAACTTCTCCGCCAGTTTATTTTTTCAATTTAATAATGATTCGGTCTACAATGACTTTTTAGAAGGATCCTCTCGGTTCTAAAAATAAGAATCCAATTCTATTTTAAATCTATGAAGTATGAAATTTCTACAACATTTTCATATATGAGCGAGATTTTTCTTCTGTGGTAAAATATTCGAATTCCTTTCCTGGAAATCCTTTACGTTCTTGACTTGTTTTATCTTTAATATACATTCTAAAATTTTTATTTTTATTGGCATATAATTCTGGCAATAAATCGTAATTTGGGAGACTTTTATCATTTTAAACTCTGAAAAAATTTCTCTAATCTGGTATATTTTTTAGGAAATTTTAATTTCTTTTATTTATTTGAGCGTCTGTACGCCACATTTTACGTGGGAAATAAAAACGATAATTAAAAGTCTAGTTTTAAATTTAGCGATAAGAGAGGAAAGAAGAGATAAAAAGAAAAGAACCGAACCGATTTTATTTGTAAATGTTAAAGTGGAAAGTTAAGAAGTCGGCAATTTATTAAAATATGGAATTGGTAGAATGCTTTCTGTTGAAAGTATTTATCATTATAAAACCTCCATTAACTCCGGTTAATTTTCCAATAAGAGGAACAGAATTAATTTTAGATATTTACCAGCCGAATTCCAACTCGCAATTGCATTAATATTGTTTTTCTTGCTTCCATTATTAAACTGTTTCCAATTATAATTCTTCTTCCATCTCAAAAGAATTCTTCAAAAATCAATTTTACAAAAAAAGCATATTGTTCGTTATAATTGAAATTTACTAGGTAACGACTGAAGAATAAAAAATTCCAACTGGTAGACTTACAACAATTTAATTAGGGGAAACATTTTCTTATGTTTTCTTCTTTTTTTTTGAAGCAGGCAACTAGGAAAAGAAAGCGAAAGGAATTAGTTTCCAGGAATTTTATCGGTTGGAAGTCTACAGCTACTAATTTTCTCTTAAATCTCTATGCAAATCAAAACAGTTGCGTGCAGACTACTAATTCGGCATCGGGCCCGCTGAAAGGTTCGGGGCGTAACGATCGCCTGGCGTGACGTGGCCCACGTGACTATCGAAACAGGGCAAAATCCAATCATGGACCGAAGCCCGAATTTTTCATTAACTCCAATGTCTGCCACAAACCCGGAATATTCATTAATGCTTTACGTGTTTCGCTTATTTAACATTTCCAAGTTATATCGGACGAGTAACACTTCGGCAAAAAATTATATGGTGGTTTCGCCGTAAATCTGAATAGACAGCATCTTTTGTGACGTCAGCTCTCGGTGCTGACGTCACTAAAGATGGAAAAAATCTACGCTAGTTTCTATATTTAAAATTATGAAACACCCCGAGGATACCGAGTAAGAGGAACGGCTACAGCCAACCTAAGCTGACGTATCGATCACTGTATGTATAGTTGCGGGAATGATTGATAGAGGGCTGCACAGTGCAACGTATTGTGCCCTCTCGACGGAAAAATGGAGAAGTGACTCTAAATTCGTGGTTTTCCACTCTCGGGAGCGCAGGAAGTTCCTAATTATTGAAACCTGTCAGAAGGAAGCGGAGTGGATATCAATCGAAAAAGACGAGGAACTCTATTCCGAATCATTTCGTCTTCGCGCTCTTCGCCAATACTCTAGGTCCAGTAAGAATGGATAGCCAGAAGTTAGAGAATTTTATCAATTCTATTTTCTAGCCAAATTTTCCTTCAAAGTTTTAGATTTTGCACGTAATTCGCCAGAAAATTGCGGTTTGTTTCGACTAACAAGTAAGACGATTGGTTCAAAGACTTTTTGAAATAATCGGTGACGTCAGGAGATGGATGACCGGATAAAAAGAATCCAACAAATTAAAAGTTGCGATTAATATTCAACAGTTTTATGTAAGGCCATTGTAATAAAAGTGCAAAAATTATCTCGGCTGGTTTCAATTTAATATTCTCGGCTTAATTATTAACTGGAAGTTAACGGGTTGTAAAACGTCGACAACTGTGAAGTACTGACAGTTACGACCGGAGAAGAAAAGTCGGTTTATAAATACTTTTCCCGTTGTCTACTAAAACTATTTTATACAAAATTAAAACGAAATTTGAAAAAAAAATAAAATAAAATATTACGTGACGTCAACTTCTCGTGTTCGTAAATAAAGACGAAGTATGCAAATTTATTACGACAGTAAAGCCGAGGGAAGTTGTTTAAAAAATCTGTCACTGTATTATTTACTATATCAACTTTTTACACCAGAGTATTTAAAACTGTTAAAGTTGCCACTTCCACTTATCGAATTTTTTGCATTTTTATAAGTTTTGTGATAGTTTTATGTGTTTTTTTTTCGAAAAATATCTCTGTGTTTTTTAAAAGAAATGGTGGCAGTCCAAGTTCAGGCAGTCCACTTGGCCAAAATTCTATGAATATTGATTTTATATGGGTATATAGGCGCATCACATGGGTTAAATATAAATCCGCTTAAAGGAGAAACTCGGTAGACATTTATTTTTTCTTCCATTAAATTAGCGCGGTACTAATCAAGTAAAACATATCGATTGGCGAAATATAGTGTGACCGAGGTGACCAATGGCGATATTTCTGTCCAATTTTTATAGCAACCAATCGTACTTATTGAATATAAAAAGTTGTTGGCCGTAGTCGATCGATAATCTGATGCCAAAACAACGAGCCACGTATTGAGATAAAATTCTAGGCTCATTAGGGAGGCTGGTCCCAAAATCTACCTTACGGTTATAAGAAAACGCCTCCCAACTTGGCCAAGTCCTAATAAAATTCGATAATTTCTTATTTATTAGCCAACTTATCCCAGTCTTAACTTAATTATGGAGAGTTAAAGAAGATTCGATGCGGTTTTACCGTAATATTCTTAGTTGCCAACGTCAGCCGTTTAACTTGGAAAAAACTCCAACTGGTGTAGTAAATTATTTTCGTTCGGAATTCTATAAATATGAAAAATGATGGGGAAAGGCCAAACTCACTCGAGCGGCGCCATCTATGATATATTTCTCTAACTAAAATTGTTTCGAGGAATTTTTAGAATTTGCTAAAACCGTGATTCAGCTGGAACTAGGCAGCGACCAAGATTTATTCGTTTATTTTGTTTTCTCTTTTAATTATCGTCCCGAGTGTTGTAATAAAATTTGTTTCCTTTTAAAAATATTTTTAAATATCTAAATAGGCGACGCCCACCACAAGTTTCCACAGAAGTATCCCAAAAATACTGGGAAGTAAACACAATTTGCTAAGATGCACTTTCTAATCACCCTTCTATTTGTTAGCGATTGGGAGAGCTAATCTGCTCTAGTACCTTTAATAGAAGACACGACAACGAGAAGACAGACACTTTCTTTTCTTTGTTAACTTTCGATCTCTTTCCTGCAGACAATGTCAGCTGGCCAGAACTTCTCCAGATTATCCTTAGACCACTAATAGAAAGTAAGAGCGGTAATACGACTAATAGATCGGATAATATAATCGGAAATTCTTTCGAAATTACTTATTAAATTCTCTTCTTATCAAATTTTTTATTTGTAAATATTTAATAAATATCGCGAAGATAATTTTTCGATTACTGTTTTTTTTTTTTAATTAAAATTGTTTTTATTATCAGCTTAATATAGATGAGAAAACTAAACGATCGAACTAGTGCTCGACATTTAATAAGGGAATAAGGGATTCTCACTCAAATGTAATTATAAATCATACTATATATATTTATTTATTTTAAAATTGCCATAAATTATAATTGTCTAACAATTCCATCGATTAAACTCAACGGAGAGACTTTGATACTATGTCATAAACTATGTACACTACTTGTCATGTCAGAAGGAATACAGTTTGAATTAGAAAGAAAGACCATATATACTCCTAATTTCTTAATCTATGTAACTTTCCTTTAAATAATATAATATTTTAAACGAATACGCAAATTTTTAATTTAAATCATCTATGGTTAAATCAGAAAGATTTGATAAATCCAAATTTTACAGTACGAAAATTTTATTAATATAGGTAACTGGAAACTTCTGAATAGACTATTACTTATTTGACCTCTCTAATATAGTAGATATTTAGACCATTTTTTCATCCGATGATTTATTACGCGGATTCGTGATAGGGGCATTGGACATGTTCCTCCTGTCATTTAGAGAAAAACAAATATACATCAATCATTTAAATTATTAGCAATATAATTATTCGTGTTATGGTGTCATTTTTTTCTGAATCCACTCCTGGTACCAAAATTCATTCGATTTAAGATAGTCGAGCGCAAAAAAAAAATCGACATTAATCGTGCATTCCGTTAAAATTCCACACTTTTCAAGAATTCCAGACTCGTCTTTAAATTTAGTATATATATATAAATTCATTCTGAATAGAAATGTAGAGGAGACTGGAATTTTTGTCTACAGTGGTTGGTCGGCACAACTAAGTAACTAAGGTAAATCGGAAAAAACATCTACTGTCATAGACGCGCCATCATGGATCAAACCTTATTCGGCTAGTTTCGCGATTCGTTAAATTGTTACAACAGTTATAGATATGAAATAACAAACTCGATACGTAACTATTCGAAATCTCGACAGGTATATTTTTTATTAAAATGATGTCAATTTAATAATTTTCAGGTTGAAATACTGAATAAAAACTATCATCTACAGTTTATAAATATTAAATTTTAGTAACATTCGAGAAAGATTATGTCAACATATACGATATATGCAATATGCGAAAGGCTAGTTGGTACAACTTCCTGGGGTCGAGTTGGCATTATGCCAATCGGAGTGATGCTTTAAGTGAAAGCGATTATTAGCTTCTCTGTCAACCATCGAGTAGATCTAATTCATTCCCCATGGATAATTTATACGGCAGATACCGTAATTAGACTTCAGCTTTGTATTATCGAATTCCAGTTACGTCATCTGAGATATTTTGAAATTTTTTTCTAAAAATATATATGTCGATGCCAATCTACTCCGAATCTTGTGTATGTGGATGGGTATGTGATATAGAGTTATATAATCTACCGTAACAAAAGCTCGGTTGGCTCTAGATATAAAAGAATTCATAAATCCTCTTGTAGTCTGAAAGAAACGTCATACGTTTTTGGAATATATTGTCTAATGGACTTCAAAATAAATAAAAAATGGTGCCAACCACTTATTCTCCCCTATAATAGAAAGAGGTTAGTCGCGATATTGCCTAGTTAATGCTATTCTTTATTTACGCTGTTTCGTTAATTATTTATATTCGTCCAATTGTGTAAATAGAATAAAAATTAACTGGAGAGTGTGGAATAATAATTTTTCATTAAATAAATGTTTATCTTTTCGCGAAATATTTTCTGAAGGGAATAAAGTGAAGAGACGACGATAACAACATATCTTCTGGATAAAGTTGACCAAAGTCTGTTTGCTCTAAGAATAGCCGATGATTACATTATTTACAGAAGAGGATAAAGTATGTCCTCTCGTATCTAGAAGCGTACTCGCTAGGGAACAATATAAGTAGAGAGCGTACCGAGGTCAAATCTAGACAGATGGAGAAAGACATCTAGTACAGATGATGCCCAACCTAAGGAATTTCACGTTTGTTGGCATCAAAAATACATCTATTTTAGATTACTGTATATAAAGCATTTTAAAATTTAAGTTGATAAAAATAAAATTTAAAGAGCGATAAATCATTCAAGTTTTTTAAAAATACGAAAAATTAAATTCAGAAGATAGAAAAAAAAATTAGCATTACGAACAACACGTCGAAGATTTTTAGTTAATAGATGTAAGTAAGGCAGATAGGGAAAGAGGCTGGGTTAGAATTTTATTTGTTATCTGGACTGAAAAAGTCAAAGATGCATGATGTATATTTTTGGTGAAAAAAGATCACCTGACAAAAGGCAGTCATTACTTTCTTTCTCGATCGAGCCGACATGTTATTGAAAGATTATCAACTGTTTGATGAATGAAAGGAGTTGGCCTTCCGTCATCCGTCCTGTTGCTTTTGAGTTCAATTCGTGTCGGTTTTATTACAACTCTTTTAATGTTCGTCATTTATTTTGTTGGAAGAAAACGCGAAAGGAAACACACGAAAAACTTTGTTCCATCTGGAAGATTGATGAAAGGTCTACGAAACATCGAAGAAAAAGTCATTTCGCTCTGACCCGCAACATGATATCGAACAATTTCTCTCTAACCTGGCTAACTGTTCTTACTCACCTAATCGATGCGCATTAGTTGGTAGCAGTCATGGTAGCGGTTAACGCTGGTGCTGCCATCTAACAGAAATAACTGGAATTAGTTGATTTTTCATATTGTATTTCGATTTTATTCATTCGGTTAGTAACACACTTAAAAATAATTAAGAATGATCGATAAATTTATTTTATCGATCGTGTTTTTATGTATAAACAACAAAATAACGTTTTTCCATATTTATTTTACTTAATTAAATATATTGAGTGATAATTTCCTTCAATTAATTTTTCTCGGTTATTAATTAAATTAATGTAAATAATTTTAATACATTTTATGACATAAAAGCATTAAGAAACCTATTCTAATTCGTAGAGAAAATGCCAATCATTAAGACTGTTATATTTAATTTTTTATTACTTTACTACTATTTTATTTTTATTAAAAATATTAATTACCGATGCAATATTGTAGTACTGTACAGTATATCGATTTTACTCGGGGGTTATTTTACGATAACAGATGGCGCCACAGTCAATTGGCTAGGCAATAATTTTCAAAATTATTTTTCTCCAACTAGTGAAAATATAAAAATTTGGAATAAAAGCGATCGCTTTTCAAAATATATAAAAAAAAAAATTAACCAGCAGAACTTATTAATATAAAAAAAAAATTAATATAGTAGCGTAATCTAATATACAAAAGCGCAACTGCTAGACGACAATTACTTTGTTTTGTGCCGACGTAATCATTTTCCGAAGAAAATTAATTTTTCCCAAGGCAATTATGAACTTCATTATCAAAAGTAAAGGCAAAAAAGACAACATTTGCCAGATGAAAGAAGAGAATCTTTACAATTCTATGAGTGTGGACATTGTCCAGAGCCAGATCTCTTTCTTCCTCTTCTATTGTTGAGACGACGCTTCTCGGATGTCAAAGATTGTCCAGAGTTTGCTGATATCAGGAATTCTCTCCAATGGAATGTGATTAATTGAGAATCGCCTACCAGTCCACTTTCTGCACTTCTACCTCACAGATCCGTCCGCTTTCATCGTTTGTGCAGCGCACTCACTTTTTTAAATTTTAAAGTTGGTTTCGAATTATTCTATTCTACTATAAAGCCTTTCTTCAAATTCTATTACCAGAAAGATTTCCTTTTCTAGTACTTCTAGTTTCTACTTGTAAGTCGTATAAACCTCTAAAGTAAATTTAAAGACTCGATTAACTGCTCGATGCCCTAGTATACAGTTTACACATTTTCTGCCTCGATTTATTATAAATAACAGTTTAGAGAGGTACAGATTTTTAAAATTTTTGAGAAAACTCTAGAATGATTATAAACATTGAATAAAAGTCTTATAGCAACATTCGGATTTCTTGCTGAAAACATAATAAATTTACGAATTTATCAAAATAATTATAGATTTTTCAAATTGATTTATTCATTTATTGAAGAATGGAACACAAGATAGAACCAACTGGCTTGTAGTACGGAAAACAAAAAAAGAAAAAAAAATTAAATATAGTGTCAGAATAATAATGAAAATAAGAATACAATACATAAATGGGTTCTATTTAAATGATAAGATTTTTTTATAAAGAATATATCTTCACTTAAAGATTAATCTATATAGTCTAAAAATGAAATTAGTATAATCGGACATTATTACCACAAACAATTAAAAATCTTATAAGTTTAGTTAAAGATGAAATTATGGATCGGTCAATCAATTAAACACGAATCAACTTATTCTTCTTTAGACATCATTTAAAACATTATAAATTTATAAAATTTTTACAGTATTATAATATTTGCAATGTATTTTTGATCCGCAGTTTTAACATTTAATTTTGGTACAGTACTAACAATGAACCTAGCAGTCGAAAGCTAAAAATTTATCAGCGTTATTGGAAACAAACTAGAAAATATATATTGACAAAATTTGATGCCTGTTGAAAAACACAATGCTCTATGGCTATTGCGAGCGAATGGTCAAAAATAAAATATAAATTGTCAGCACAACGTGATAGCTTAAAAAACAAATTGTTATATTTTTATTAAGCTTTGATATTATAATTGTGTTATATTATATCCCATGTAAGATTAACTATATTTTTCATTTTTCTGCTGAACTATTTTGCTCTCGTCTCTCGCACGCGTAGGTACTTAATTTCCTTTTTTTCTTCTCAGCACTGTCGTTGTCTTCCCAGCAATGTCGAATCGGCAGTCTGCTCCACTATAAATTTAGTTAGGAAGAAACGAAATTAAATTAATTTATTATAAATAAATGAATTCAATTATAATATATTAACGAGCGAGTTATATTATTTGCAATTTTTATTTGAAATATGAAATTTATGTGGATATACTTTCGTTTATAAAAAAATTATATTGTATCTGATAAAATACTTTTTACGTCATAATCCATTAATCCTTTCCAATCCACTTTTGGTTTATTCATTTAATAAAATAAATATGAAATTTCTAGTTTTCGATGGGTAATTTCATTTTATTCAACAAAATAGTTGGCGAAAACATTTTTCGACATTATACAGTTAGTGGCGAGCAGATGATAGAATTTTCGTAGCTGTTTGGCATTTTCCTTTAAAACCGGCTTTATTGTTACTTAAGTAGCCTATAAGCGTTGTTCCTCCGGTATAATCCGTGCCAATGGTTTGAAACGTGTTTCTCCAAATTCCATCGATTTCATTTTGGAGAAACAGTACTTAAGATATTAGATGTGTTTATTATACTAGTTACGAGTCCGAAGGGACGTTATATCAGTTTTCTCGCTTATCTCCAAACGATAACGAATGTTTCGTAACGCTATGTGACAGTTTTGTCACATCACGTATGCCGGATAATTAGAATAATAAGATAAATCTTGTTCCACTTCCACCTTGTTTTGATGCTTGTTGGACAGATCGGTCCCCGTTCGCCTTACTAAACTTGACAGATATAAAATCTCGTTTGTATAATTTGACATTATCCCGAAATGTTTAACAACCCGCTACTGATGTGACGTAACGAAGTAATTTATTAGCGAAGACAAAAAACTTTATCATATTTAAAAATAGAAGCCGCTAACGTTCGTCCCTCCTACATTTTTCTGTAACACATAAATTGATGGTAGAAGTACTACAAAAACGTCTCTCTTAAAGAATAAAATAATTATTAAAATACTCGTTTCTGTCCATTTAAAAATGAACTCTTATGTTAATCTAAATTCTTTTAAAAATTATAACGTTATTTTTCTTTTTTTGTTTTGATAAGACATATTTGTAATCGGATAAAGTTGACTCAGCCAGGATATGGAACTCGGAAGGAAAACAAATGGTGTTACGTGTAACGTAGTATCGATAAATTGGCGTGTACTCGAAATAATAAAAGCCTATTATGGAGTTTGCTCTTTTACGCTAACAATCGCTACATTGGTTAAACAGACGATGGCGATTTTTAACAGAATTAGCCACCATAAAAACTCTTCTGGTAATATTTTTTATTTTTTTTTAATATTTTTCCTTTTTTAGAAAAACAGTATCATTAAATCAGAATCTTCCTGGCATGGTAATTTGTAAGATTAGAAATGTTTGGTCGGTGGTTAAGAGACGCGTAAGAATATTCTTTGTTTCCTGTTGCCATACAATAAGTGAATTCTACGCTCCAATAACACTTTTAAATTGGATGGAGAAACTAAGAGGAATGAAAACATTAAGAACTTTAATATTTGATATTTAAATAAGGGAAAAGTTTCCTAACTGTAGATAAAGGTTCAAGAAAGTTTTCGAGAAAATAGATTATGATGGATTTGATTGGGTGTTTTTCCTGTTGAACATTTTTATTACTTTCCTCGTTACTGTCTTTTTACTCGGCATAACTTAAAATGAAAGAAAGAAAATTACATTTTGGATTGCTTCTTACTCAACTTGTTTACATATTCTGGAAAACATACGCAATTATAATCCATATAAGAAGCCGGCACAAGCTTATTATTTTTTTACTTCCTGTCTGTTAGAGTAATTTTTATAAACAAATTCTATTTTTAGAATAAAATTTTGAGCAGTCGATAGCTAAGAGCCTCCGACTTTATTATTTATTGTATTCCAATCTCCACATTTTAATGCATTTAATATTATTATTTTGGATTTCTGAAGATATTCGTAACTACGTGTACAGTAAATTTGCTGCTGACCATAGACAGACTTCATTTAGGTGGATAAATAACTAGATAATAAGATCTAAGTATCGTATGTGAAATTAATAACAGAACTAGGATATCTGATGGTTTCCTTTATTGAAGAAACGAATTTTTATATGGGAGAAAGAAAAAAAATATTCACATTGGTAGAAGACAGACAACGGAAACCAGTCCAGTTAGATAATGCTAAGTGTATCGATAGGTAGAGCGCTACCAGGGATGCAAGTGCTACTGATCGGTGGCGCCATCTGAGAATAAAAATTGGAACTGTCTCCCTGGTTCAGTCAATGTTACCAATTAATTATTGACGTAAATAACCAATACGATATAAAGCTAAGTCAATACGGATAACTTAATATTATGGAAAGGAACGAAACTTCCATTTATAGGCTTTCCACTTTGTAAACAGCGAGAAAATGTAAATAACGGCGAACAAATAAGTCGAGTTGACAGAATAAAAGTAATTCGAAACTTTGGATAATTTAAGAGTGGAAATGAACTTCCATCAAACATGTATAAAGTTGAGATTAATGCACCAGTAGTGGCAGCGCGCCTTAGTATTACGCAACCTACCAGCAGAACCAGAGAAAGTACTTTAAGTTTTAATCCTTCTTATTGTAATTTGCTTCTTCTTCGACCCTTTCTGAATAATTAAGAGATTATTATTCACCTACAAAATTTGGCGAAAAATTCTTTTTCTGTAGCCACGGCCACGTTTAAAATGAGTTAAAGTAACATTTTTATAGAAAAATATTTCCGATTTCTGGAGATCTTGAAAAACAAATAAAAAAGCTCTAATGTAATTATTTCGTGTGTCGAAATCTTGTATATAGGTCACATTTACTAAAATGTCTTATTAATAAACTAACGAATATACGGATATCCAATTGATCTTTCGAAAAGCGTAAGGTATTATTCGATTCGATAGTCGAAAATATACTAAGTTAACAAATAATGTAATTAATTCATTACGCGGATTAATCGGTCTTTTTAGTTTGATTAACATTTAATTTCCTTGACAAATTTCTGTCTTGTTTCTAACCATAAATACATGTGAACTAAGAATTGATAGTAACAAGAAAAACAGGCATTTTCATTCTTTTTACCTAACTTAGTTTCCACATTTGTATGTTAATTGCATTTCAGTATTTTTCCATCAGTTTTTCACTTAGTTTGTTAATAGAAAACGGCTGTTAGCCTTAAAGAATGCATTTCGAGACGGCCAAGCATTACTCCTTTCAGTAAAGAAATTCACTTAAAGAAATCTTATCGAAAAAACTTTTCTAGTCGAGTTCTACTTTCCTAAATAATTTCTACTTTTTATAATTTTATGCATTGGTAGAAAATCTAAATAATTAATTTCTCCATTCTTTACTAAACAATGGCCATTCTTTATTTTCAGGCATTGTCAGACTCGCCTCTGGTAAGTTTAAACGCTTATTACTTTCTTCTCTTATATTTTCTATTTAATTATCTACCTTAAAAGATTTAGCCTATTTCAAATTTCCCATAATTAGCTTCACTGTCTAACCTAAAAATAAATTTTAATCCGCTATTAATTAAAATAAAATAATATTTTTTAATTTATATTTTAAATTCTTTTTATCTTCTCATCGAAGATCGGAATTAAAAATCAGACCATTCGACAAAATAGTCGTTAAAGGTAGACGACAACACCGACCAACCCGAATTTAATCTATTAATATCAATTCTAATTTATGTATTGTACTAGAATCATAATTTGCGAATCTAAACAATAGCGGAGCAAAATACCAGACAAGTAATTAGAAAATATCGATTAATCGATGGACTAATTATATGATTGTCCAATGCCAGAAAGTTAAACCATCGTAGCAGATATCAGGAAATATATCCGGGAAGATATAACGTAGCAATAACACGTGCAGTTGATATATGTCTAATTATCCTCCGGCATTTACCTAGTTGGATGGACAATTGTTTAGATTTTTTTCTTCATTAACATTATCTCTCGTATCTAAAAGACTTAACGTGGAGATGCTTATGGCCAGAGAATATTTATTCTTTTTTAAAAATCCCTTTAAGCGGACTAAGTCTTTTTCTCAATTATTTTGTAGTTTGTTAATCCATTAAAGGATGGCTTGTTTTCTGTTAAATGAGGCGAAAAACGCCCTTACGACCTTTTAATTGTTTCTCTAGTTGATGCGTTAAAAAGCTATGTACTTATATCGGCATCTCTGGACACGGGTTCCATAATTCTGGCTAAGAAAGTAGATTGGACCTTTTCGAAAGGAATTGTGCACACTTATTTTCCATCCTTCTCTCTCTCTCTCTCTTCTCCTTGGTCGATTCTTTAAAAAAGAGCGGGAGCCTTAGGGACTAAACTTCTTTGAGGCAATCAAATCGTCTCTGAGTTTCAATCAGCTTTACCCACGTCCAGCTGAATTCTTTGATTTGGGAATTTTTTTTTTTTTTTGGAATCCTACTGAAGGCGTCGATTTTGGATTGGAAGGAATAAACCGAGAAAAGCAAATGTACTAAGACGTTTCGCTTAGGTAAACATAAGCCCTTTAACGGAAGATGGATCTAGAGTTATTTTTTTAGCATGCGCAGCTCAAATGTGGGCAATTAAGGTAACAAAAATAATACCGCGCTTCTTTCTTTCTCGCTTTCTCGGTTCTGTCCAACAGCGGGGGAGAAAATAATTGATAACAACCACAGAACTTTATTTTTTCTATCTAGTTTGAACTCACAAAAGTTAATTGGAAAGCCGAGAAGTCTGAAGTTTCTTTTAAGGTGGAATAAAGCGTAATCCGTCTTTTAAAAATTTTATCGATTTTAATTACTACTCTATTCTGTAATATTCCAAAGGGTCCGAGAAACTCGGAAAAAAATCCTTTTAATTTTTTTCAAGCTTTAAATAGTGTCGAAATACAATTTATACAATACAAAGAAGTGTGTCGACTTATTTTAAACGAGTTTCTTAAGTTATAGACTATTATTTGGAACCGGTCAATCCCAGAAAAATATAAAATGAAGAAATATTTTTGAAGCTGCTTTTTCCTTAAAATTATTCCGTTTTTACATCGAGAGGTCGATGATTATTAATATCGATAAGGTGATCTTTAATCATCTTTAGGCATATTATGATAATTATGGGTAACGGGCGCGGAGTGAGCCAACTAGACTCATTCCGATTTTTAATGGAAAGCGGGATAATCCAAAGCGGTAAAGTGGAGTAAATTAGAAAGAAAAGCGGAAATTAAAGAGAAAGCGAGTGGATATATATTTTTAATGTGATTTCTGGCATGTTGGAAAGTGAAGAAAGGGAGGAAGAAACTGGTCGTTTGGGATGAACTGGTCCATGCCTTATCGCGGGTATACTTTAAGCTCGACTGGTAATATAACGTGTCGAACAATAGAAGCGTGGCTAGTGGGATGAAGTCTTCGGAAGTAAAAAAGCAATTATCTGGCCCACTGTAGAAATTGAAGTACTCCAGTCTGCCTTTCTACTCAACAGACCTTTTATTTCATTCCGAGCTATTCTCTGCGGAAAATGTAGAACTTTAACCCAAATAGCCAAAGTCACTAAATGTAATCTTCTGTTGGGAGTATTTTCGCTAAGAATCGAAGTAATTTAGAATTGAAACTCAACCTTGTCGAATAAATTTTAATGTGAAAAGGAGTTTTCGTTTTTCTGGCTATTGTGTGTCTAAAGGGAGTTTACCATTCTGGCCACCTATCCTTTCCTTCAATTGGAGATTACAGCCAGAAAAAGTTCCCCGCTTCCTTACACACCGAGAAAAGAATGGCGAACTATTTGACGCCGAAACTCCGGGACCAGGACCACCTCCACTTTTTCAAACTCCACTTCACCCGTTTTAAATCTACACCCTTTATCTTGGAAAATTCCAACTCGCTGCAAAATCTATCTGGTAAATAAACTGACTTTCCATTACCATTCTTAATTTTAAACTTTTCACTTTTATCACCAGTTTAGATTTTTTAAGCCAATTTTGGCGGGTATCAGTTTATTATTGGAGAATAGTGAATATTTTCGACTCCAGATGGAGACGTGGTCGACATTTGTTTCTGCCCAGTCGGATCGATGAGTCGAATGTACAAGTTATCATTCCGCAACCAACCATTTTCGGTGAAATTTCCAAGAATAAATAAAAATTGCTCGTTTTACTATTCTATCTTCTTTTTTCGCGCTATTTTTAACCAATTAAAGATGGCGGATAAAATCCGTGCCCAGTGATCCATCTATTAGAGGGATAACAACGGTCATCCAGTAAATGACTCGATAATCGTAATAATTATGGAAGAAGAAGAAGAAGTCCCAAGCTGGCATTTTCAATTAGAAAAAGGTAAAATTTTGTCGGAGATACGAGCAACTAGTAAGAAAACCGAGCGTGACTCGGACCAGAGTGACACCAGCAATTACTTTTGTTGATACAAATGAGCTGTATACTGGCACTTTTTAGCGAGGTCGGAGCCACGAAATAAATCTGCCAGAGGAATATCAAGCAGCGGTTCTAAATTAAGAATTTTAAGAAGACACGAAGCCAAGTGATTGATGGAGAAATACTTGGAAATTGAATTTACGGAGTGAATTGGAACGGTTCTTACCAACGATACGTTGAATAGGAAAATCTCTTTAGGAACAAAAGTGCATGTCTGAGTGCATTTAATTGAATATTCCAATCCTTTTACAATTTTTGCAACGTGAGTCATTTGTCAATTCGAAATTAGGTTTGATGTTTTCCAACGATTATAGACTTCTTAATGGACTTTGGAAATTCAAATCACTATGTTGATATTTGGATATCGAGTAAATGAAAAATGATTTATCGTTTATCGCTTTGTTGCACCTTTGGTGAAATACGGTACGGATGGTTTCGTTTTTATAATGTCTTCTTTCCTTAATAAGATAAGTATTGCCTTCCTTCCAAAATTTGCCACCACTTATCCTTTATATTAAGAACTTACGCTTCCTAGCTAATGTTTCTTTATCGGTGGCAGATAAGAAAATCCCAATAGAAATGAATTTTGCCGTTGATCCTATGATCGACAGACCATAAATATCTATGGTAGCAGACTCGAATTGATTCGGCATCATCTGTGGCTTACGCGCTTCATTATCCGATCATTCTCAGCAGAAAAACCAGTATTGCTATCATTGACTACTAACAAAAATAATTCCTTGTATCTCCTGAAACAAAATTTTGTTAGCTCTCCTACCTGATTATATACGGCTAAGATACGTCGATTTTAACAGGAAAAAATAAATTCGTCATGTACACAAGTATTTTATGTAGAGTTAACGCCACGGAATAATGTTCACGGAGTAAATAGGAAAAAAGTCATAGCTGCCATGTTTTGGAGATTTAAAACCGACGAAACAGAATTATATTTGAAACAGAGTCAAAATAACAAATTGAAGAAGAACGTCGGAGCTTTTTCGTCATCCATTTGAAGTAAGGTTGTAGGTCATTACCGGAGAAATATAGTTTATGAACTTTTGTCTGTGTGGCCCGGTATATGAGTTGAAAGGAGAATGTTGGCGTTACCTGTTCAATTTTGAAAGATGGTGGATATAAAGAAAATACACAGTAAATCTGAAACGAAATTTATTGATCGGACCATCAGATTTCTTTCCTTCACTCTTCTGGTATTCGACGTCCTCTTTCTAAAATCCATTAAAACACTAGCATTTTTTATTTCCTCCTCACTTGCCTACTCTTCAATCTTTGCCTCTCTGCGTAAAGAGAAAGCGATAGAACTACGTTACAGACAGAATGATTAGATTTTTCCAGAGAAAATCAAGTTTATTCTAAGGAATCACCACTTAGCTGAAAAAAGTATGCGCTGGAATCCATTATCTCTACAGCGCATGTAATGCATCTGGTTAACCCTGGGGTTAAAATTTCCTTTAAATATATATCCGGGATGAGTCGAAATTAAAGATGATGATTTTTTAGATTGAAGCGAATTGATGCCAATTTGAGTTAGTTATAGGCAGTAGAAATTTATAGGCAGCCATTCTTGCTACAGCAGTTATTAAAGTTATCGACTGCTGGTCCTAGACTAACTCGGATGATTAGTTTTGAGAATTTTTACCTCTGTTGCGTCATTCCCCCACCCAAACCTTCTCTATAAAGTTTAGATGTTGTTTTATTTACTTTAAATACTTAAAAAAACAAATTTGTACTTAAAAAGCTAACACTTAAAGTAAATAACTTAATACTTAAAAAAAACACCTACTTTTTCCACCCAAACCTTCTCTATAAAGTTTAGATGTTGTTTTATTTACTTTAAATACTTAAAAAACAAATTTATACTTAAAAAGCTAACACTTAAAGTAAATAACTTAATACTTAAAAAAACACCTACTTTCAATTAAGTGTATCCAAGTTATTTTTTTAAGTATTTAAGATTATTTTATCCATTTGAAGTAAGGATGTAAGTCATTACCAGAGAGATATAGTTTATTATGACATTAGGATTCTTTTATTTTTTAGATTTATCGAGATTATTTATTTAAGTAAGTATTTAAAGTATTTTAAGAACTGCATCGTATTTAAAATACTGTAGTGATGTAAATACCAAAAAATGAATTCTGAGTTCAATTAATGAGCGCCAGAATTATTGATTAGAGTTGTTTTAAAGAAAACAAAGTATTTGATCCGAAGTTCTATATAAGCAAAAGCGTGAGCAATGAATTCGATTATGCTAATTTATTATAATAACGGTAAGCGGGTTCCTAAGTGAGCATTTAAAGTGAAAACACATCTGAATATTCGATCATGGCTGACAAATGCTGTCAAAAATGGCGACAAAGAATGTCCTGGTCCACTCGATGAAAGGCAGGACGGTTAATTATTAGTAACTTCTCGGGAGAAAGGTAATTGTCTATCTAGACCTACCTACACACTCGGGTTTCCTCCTTCTTTCTGCCACAACTCACTAATTGGATTAAAAGTCCGGAACAGGTAAAATTAGAGCGGATCGATGAGGGTGACGATACCCTTATTCATAAAGTCGAATTTAGAAGTAAGGCCGGGTGGCACTGTGAGGAATATTACAAATCTTGTCATCGAAGAGAAAGTAAACAGCCTGGAGTGAATTTTCCTTAAGTAAACTTATTAATAATCTCCTGTTAGATGTTTTAAGTGGTTTGTGCGAAATTTCTTTAGTTGCATTATCAATGTTCCTCCAGGACATCGACAACACTCGGGGGTTTTCGGCAAATGTTGTATAACTCCCTGATGATCAACAAAATATGGTAAGTGTTTGAAACAATGTCAAGCACTTCTTGTCCTCCTTCCTAAATGATGTTATACTAATGACTATCATCTTTGATTACTCGGTATAGTTCATTACGAACGCTTCATTTAGATGTTATTTTGCCTAAGGTTTAGCGGTATTTTTCATAATTTTATCTAAATCATAAAAAAATTCTGATCGGTATGTGCATTAACTTAATTATATTGCATTAAAGAATTTTATGGAAGAAAACATTTTGTAATTGTCGTCACGTCATTACTAATAACCAAATTTTGCATCATCAAAACTCGCTAAATTCATTTATAATTGTAATTTAGTTTTTAACTATTCTTTTAGTTGTTGATTTAATAATGAGCAACGTTTTTGTTTATTTGCGGGATCCTACAACTTGCTACAGAAAATTAACTTTCGGTGACATTTTGATACCGTAATCGAGAATAACTCCTTATCAAATTTTAACTTTCTTCTCTCGGAATGTTGAGTTAATAATATCTTCTTTATATTTGACTATAATTTATACAAAAAATAATAATATTCAATAGTATTTTCCGATAAACATATTGCTCTTTTTATACTTCTTCAGAAAATCAATTTGCATGTTTTAATTATAGTTTCTATGTTATATAGGAAATCAATTATATTAGTTATAATGTTGTACGGTATAACTGTTTCGACATTATATTTCGTAGCCTAAAGCTCATTAAATGTTATTATTTTTTATTTTTATGAAGAACCATCCGAGCAAATAGCCCAACCTGTCAGTTATTTATAGCGAATGTGTAAAAAAATTGCTTTTTAAATATTGTAAAATATTTTAATCAAGATATCAGCGTCGTATTAAGTCACTGTAAATATAATTAAAATTTCTTTCGCTTCCCAAATCGTTAACGAACATGTGGTAAGACAATGTTGCTTCGACTTCAAGTGTGCATTAAGTTTCTTGATAATTTAAATTAGTACTTGGTTGAGAAGTTTGTCTGGCAGATTTAGGTCTGCAAAATGGTATTTCTTAACACGAAGAGATCAGTATAAATTTCATTTATTAACATCGTAAAACTAGGAAGAAATGCATGTTTCGTTAAAAATCAATTTATTCTGGATTCCTTTTATCATCATAAATTTATTATTATATAAATACAAGTATTATTTATGATGATTAGTTTAAATGAAGTTTCAAATTCGAGTTTAATTATTACCTTCGGTTAATAAGTTTTCGTCAAATTACTTAATATTTTTCTAATATAAACAGTAATGTTACTTTTTAGGCGAAAAATATGCGGCAATCGTAATCTACTTAAACCATGATTGATATCGGGATTTGTAATATGTCAATTAATGTAAATTAGCCTTCAACATCATGTTCAAAATGTTGTTAATGTGAACAAACTATCCTTCAGACCTAATTCTTTCGAAACTATAACATCTAGAAAGAAATTGGGAAAGAAGGTTAAGAGGATCAAGGATTATCTGGATATCTAATTTGATTGATGGTTTTTCTTTTCTTCTGTCAGCAACTAAGAAAGTTTAGCCAGAAAATTATCCTACTAGTCGAATTCACGTTTATTAGAAACATGTAAAATGATCTTAATTAATACATAAACAGGATAATTAATTTAACATTTACAAAATTACAAAACCAGTTAATATTTTTAATAAAAACAAATTGTTTGAAATGTCGCATTCTGTTTCATAAAATGTATTTATAATAAAATTATTATGGCTTAAAAGAATCGAACAAACTCTCTTTTTATTATATCTTAATGGAAGTACTGTAATTTACCTCTTATTCTTAACCAATTGCATGGCAACTTTATGTTTTATTCTTTTTTTTCTCACTTTAAAACAAATCAAACATTATTGAAAATATTCCAAATGGTTGTATGCATGTTTTATCTATCTCTACGTTTTACTTGACAATTAAATTTATTCTGTTAGTTTACAGTGTAAGTAGCATATACAATACATTAATGGATGCTGTGAGTTCTGATATTCAGATAATACATATAGAAGATAGCTACAATATGCCGATTTTAAGATAAAATAGATTGAAAAAATACAAGATAGAAAGAATCTAAATTTATTGATCTGTTTACACTCCCATAAAGCTTATAGTATAAAACATGTGACGAGCAATAAACCTACGTAATCATGAATAATTTTAAGTTCGATATTATTTTCTGTGATCCTTAAAATCGCATAAAATCTGAAATATTTATATGTAAGATATAAAATGAAAAAGGTATTTTTCTGAAAATATGTATGACTTTCTCATTTATATTCGAGGCTACTTATCATTAATGGTAATTCATTCTTATATTTATTAAAAACTTTATAACAAATAATGAAAACGAAATCTGGTTGTGAATTTTTTGAGTGACGAATTCGTTGATTCTTATATAGAAAATAAAGAAAAAGAATGGGTTATTCAGATTTGGAGAAAATTTGAGATAAATTTAGCCAAGAGAGTATGATCAATTTCTTTTGTTTACTCAATCGAATGCGATTTTCTCACACCCATTTCCTTCTATCATGCAGAAGCAAATTCTATTTTTAGTTTCCTTTAGTTCGAAATCCTCTTTTTTTTACCTTTTCCGCAGTGTGCGTGAAGTCCGTATACCGGTGAGGTTAGTAAAAAGTATTTGAAGGAGCTTGTAACCCTCTCACTTCTATACTGATCGATACTCCATTAACGGCGGAGGATGCTGTAATAGAAAATACGTTTCCAGAAAGAGTGACAGTTTATGTCGTGAAGGAAAACGAGTTAGAAATCATTTCCTGTCTTTTTTACTTCCTATCATGGACTTTGTTACGTCTACTCTTTTGTAACTTAAACTATGTTTCCAGGAAACTACAGATTTGGAATAAAGTTCAGTGGATTTATCCATCTCTTTCAGTCATTCTCTATTTCAGAATGTGTGCGTAAAATAACATCGTTTATGCCGTGGAAGTAACGGAAATGACAAGCAAAGAATTCTCCTGAATGAAAACTTATGAGTGAACGAGTCCAATTTGGATGAGAGATCCGAGAAGAAAGTCGAAAGAAAATAAGTGCACCCAAATAACATATTCAATTTGTTAGGTAGTTTAACTTTAGAAAGACTTAAAACTTCTCGGTGTTAAAGGCAAAATTGCATTTAAGGGTAGATAAATAGTTAATTTATAGACGGAAAGACTTTTTCTGTATTTTATACACGTACTAATTTTAGAATGGACTGTACTTAATTTTCTTTATCCTCTTAGGGTCTCGAGATAATTTCTAAATCGCCTTAGACATACGTTATTGATGCTTTCAACTTCTAGAATTAAGTTAATGGATTATATTGGTGGAAAATTAACTGATGTGATATCAATGTAGAAAGAAGGCAGGAGCTCCCTCGCATGATTACAAAGAGGAGTCGGAGTTTTGACAGGGTTTTTAAATGGAAGCGGAAGAAAAAGAAACGATGCATTAGTAGTAGCTAGATCTGATCCGGTGTCCCGGATCTAAGATTATTTGGAGCAAACAACTGATATGATACTATCGGTCAGGCTTCGTTAGGCATTCCACGTCTCGTTAACTCTATTGGCAAGATAGAAGTTGGTTCTTGCAAGCCCTGAAAGAAAAATGTTGGAAGGATGCGGCTCTTTTAATACAAACAGGATATGTTGTATGCTTTGTGGGTTTTATATCTCCAACGCTTTATTGTTGCTTAATGAAGCCGGCAGATTGGAACCAAACATTCAATTGTTGTCCGAATTTAAATGATGATCTTTAAAAAATAATTTGCCACCGTACAAAAATACTTTCCTTACTTAAAGTGATGAATGTTCCAATTCACAATAGCAGATTAGGATATGAAAACAAATAATATTTTATCCGATTCTGAAAAATCTTATGTTTGATACAAATAAGTAACAGTTTCTACTTATAAATAACTTACAATTAATTTCGGTAATTTTTCAAGTAAAAGTTTATCATCGTTTAGAATCATAAATTAGCATCCGGCACTAAATAAAAAACATGTTTTCGTGTAGCAATCGGAAACATTTGTATTAAATTTAACTATTGATTTATATATAAATCAATCTGATAGTGCATTTGCAACCTAAATAAATAGAAAATGCATTGCATTACAGCATAATTAGATATAATTTAAATAGATTATATTCTATAAATTATCCAACGCATATTAAATATATTAAAAATAGGTTAAGAATATGTAAAAGGTTAATTTAGTAGTAATAATGATGGATATGCGCTGTTATGTCTTTAGCTGACGTTGTTTCCTTATTACTATAATAATAATTAAAAGACAAATTAAATAATAAAATATCAAAATTTATTTCTTAATTAATTAAATTAATGTTAACATATGACCAGTAATAAATATATTACAGACTATTAACAATGCTTAACTATCTCTATCTATATATCGTATATACGTATATAAAATTTAATATTTGTATCTGTCTGTTTTGCATAGTTCTGACATGGTTCAACCTGTCGGGATCAAACTTTATATAATGATTTCCCGTGGCCTGGCGGATAACAGTCTACTCTGATCAAGATCGCCTCAGAAATGGGGACATTTTGGAGTCTCAAAGAAAATAAATATTTAAATCCTTTGGTTTGTTCGAATTCGGAATGACGTCAGTCGCACCGGTATGACGTTATTGTGGCGTCACAAATAATCTTTTCTTCACCAAATCACAGTAAATAATAATGAATGACATCATTATGCTACCATAGTGAGTGATGCCACAAAAAATTACCGATATATGATATCAGTATGGCATCATGGTTGCGCCGAAAAATATTGCGTGAACAACTCCAGGCATTATCAGCATTTTATTTTGTAATGAAAAACATTCTGACTAAATTATATTGTTTTATTCCCTTTTTAATAAATTCATAGTGGCATCACAAAACAGCACTGATATATCACTTAACTACGACATCATGTCGCCGCCAAGATGACATAATCGTGACATACGCTGGCTAAATCAACGCTAAAGTTGGGTACAAAGAGCTAATAGATTTTAAGTACTTTAATAATAAATCACATGCTAAAAATAGTACTATTCTACATGGTTTATTGTGATTCTATTATCCATAAAGTTTATAATTTAATTTAGATTAATTTAAAATTTATTTACTATTAGATAGATGCCTGACGTGTGATAATGTAATAGTTAACACAAATTTTATCATGCCAGAAATTCCCAGAAAACACCGGGAAATCTAGCTAGTATATATTTTATATACGTACAGATTAAACTGCGTGAGAGCTATGCGAAACAGACAAACGCAAACATTGCATTTTGTATTATATATATATAGTGATACCTCGATTTACGAGTTTAATTCATTCTTGGCCGCGGTTCGTAACTCGAAAAGTTCGTATCTTGAAACCCAGTTTTCCATTTTATCTTTTGGGAAATCAATTAATCCGTTCCCAGATTTAGAAATTTTGAAAACAATAAAAATATGCATTTGTGTACAATTATTATTTTTATATTTGAAATCTTTGGTTTTTACAGGCTTTGTATAAAAATCATTTTCCATTAAATAAAAAAAATCAATTTTTTGTTACTGGTTTTGTAATTCGGGCTTCGATTTGTTTTCATTAGTTGCTTCTTTTTGACTCATAGGCTTCGGAGTTAAAAATTAGTTAACAAAGAATTCGACATAACTAGTAATTATTATGTAAATCTTTAATATTATAAAGAATAAGCGGTCTTTATCACATTAACAGTTATATATGCATATTTCAAAAAGTAATTAAGATGTTTTTATACGAAACTTATAAAAAATATTTTACAAATATAATATTAAAAAGCATCTCGGTTCGTATCTAGAGGCCAAAATGGGATATGAAAAATGTTCGTATGTAGAGCGGTTCGTAAGATATATATATATATTTTTTTTATATATAATTAAAGCCTCTTGCTATCACAGAATGGCACTAAAAGGCAGCATTTTTATATATTCTGGCAAAATTTTGTGTGCTTTAGTTTTGCTTTTCTGTTTTTACTTACTCTTTCAATAATACTTTTATGGAGAAAGAAAATAATGGCAATTTTATTTTATTTTATTTATTTTTTTGAAATTTCTCTCCCTGATGCTAACAGTTAGTTGGAGTTTCTCTGATATTAAAGTTGTAAATTTAATAAAAATTAAGATGGGAAAATTACATGAAATTTCTAATAAATTACCTAATCTCCTTTTTTAAGTCATGGGAGGAAATTTATTGAAAGGAGAAAATTTCATTAGTAAATATAGTAATTATATACATTGAAATTCTAACCAGGGTTTCGGAGTTGGGAGTCGGAGGTTTTTGGGTGGAGTCGGAGTTGGATTTTTAAACTGTCCAGAGTCGGAGTCAGATTTTTAAACTGCCCATAGTCGGGAGTTGGAGTTGGAAAAACAACCGATTCCTTAAGTCCCTACTTACCTAGGGTTAGAGCTATATATATCATTTCTAACTATTTAAGGCTAATGATAGTAAGTTATGAATAATATCAATTATCTAAATTTATGAAAAGGCCCCTATAGTGTTATTAGTTAATTTATGAATCTCAACTCTAAGTGATAAATTTTTGCCTTTTGGAGCCATATTTAGACTATTTTATGGAAAGTGTTGTGGTCTAAACTAAACTGAAACTTAGGCATAGGATTCTGATTAATGATTAAAATATAGTCCTATAGCCTAACTCATAAGCCTAGCAGCTAGCATTCTTACACATCAAGTTATAAGAAATAAAAAACAGATTATGCAAGAGGGTTATTGAAGGTAGTCTAAGGTATCTGCTCTAATGCCAATGTAACATATTAATTCAGTTTGGTAAGAGGTCATTTTAATTTTTTAAGTGCAGTGTGTTGGCTCATTTCAGTCAATGATGTGGATTTTCTGTTTGATACTCAACTCCAGTAGACCAAAAGAATGCTCAGCTCACTCTGCCAGAGGGTAAATACGAGGTGCGTTCAAGTTCTAAGGTCTCCAATTTTTTTTCTGACAAAATACTTAACCCAGAAAGTTGTCACTACTGTTATTTCTCGACGTAATCACCATGAAGCCGAACACATTTTTCACAACGTCGGCGCCATGATTCCATGGCTGCTGAGAACTCTTCTTTAGGGGTATGTTTTGCCCA
>AYEL01091597.1:0-18056 GCA_000484575.1 Olivierus martensii | reverse complement strand
TTTTTTTTATTATTCAAATTTCAACAGCAATAAAACAAATCATGTAAAATTTTAGAAGGACATGCATTTCTCTTTTCAGTTTATTAAAGTTGCTAATTGTTATCTCAATTGTTGATTTTATAAATTGTAACAACCTATAATATATCAGCCCAAATTTTGGATAATCTCTCTTAAAAATTGTAAGAAAATATGGGCTACCTAGTATCTACAGCCAAAGTGCTATAAAATTAATGTAATGTAGCCAGAAGAATGACTTGCAATAATAAAATACATTTACAATATTAACTTTAATTATGCAGGAGTTGGACCTTACAAATTTTAGAGAGTTGGAGTTGGATTTTTTTTTTAAAGATAGTCAGAGTTGGATCATTTGTTATCTGACTCTACAACCCTGATTCTAACAGGAATATAGTAAAGATTTTTCATAATTTATGATCAAATATGTGATTATGGCATACAACTTTTCAAAAAAAAAAAAAAAGAAAGAAAAATGCAGAATCAAATAATGGAAAGGGTCATATGATTAATTCATTGATCTTGAAGTGTGGAGAGAGATTTCTCCAAATGATATTCTTTAATAGAAGTCCTACTACAAAGTCATGAATTCTAACAAAGATCAATAATACTAATTACAAACTAAACCTAACAGTTCTAGCAACTCTTCAATCCAGAGTTTGGCCTGAGCTCAAGTTTTTAACTAAACTCTAACTTAAAAGTAATTAACTTCAAAACAATCTAACAACAATTTAACGTCTAACTGACGAAAGAAAAAAAAAACCGAAACTTAAACTGGAAATACCGATTAAGTGTTAGAACTAGACGAACAATGATGTTAGAAACTTACGCTGATAAACTGAATTTCTCAAAACAAGTTAGATAATAAAAAATATAAATTTATTAGACTCTAAAACCTTAACAAAAAGTGTTAACAAATGCTTTATTGGAACTATAATAAAGCAACAATCAGTTAACCAACAAAACTTGATTAATCCAATTCAAATATTAAAACAATTATTCACAAGAACAAATCTTAAATACTAATTAAATTTACTATCTCCACCACCGATACAAACATCAAACAATCGTAGACCTTTACAAGAATTCCAATGTCACTTAGCCAATCTTACATTGATACAACACCTCGTTGAGTCATTGGTTGTGTTGGCTTTTATATCGAGTGACGTACAGTCCAGTGTTGCTTCATTTACATAAATACACATAACAAGTTTAAATTTATTAGCTTAGAGTTATTCATTCATGTCATCCTCTTTACAATTCATTTATATACGAACTAAGCATCAATACGAGATCATTATTATATTCTCATATCGGATCAGTGGTAAATGTATTTAGATTAGATGATGATGTCGTTACCTGGGACAGCTCTTCCAGCGGATGGTTTCTGATTCCGTAACATGTGATAGCTAATTACTACAATGGGGAATGTGGAAGTAAGTCAACTCAAACTAAAATGTAATACATTAGATAATAATGAAAATAATGATAAATAATAAAATGTATAATAAAATAAAATAGGACAGGTCAGAGTTAACTTCCTCACGCTACTATCTGGTAACATGATACTACTGCATTAATCATTATGCAGATTTACAATCATTTTCATTTGGACTGAGTTTTTTACTTTTATTAAGTTTTAGTTTTAAATTATAATTAACATTTTATAGATATGATTTTATTGCTTTAAACATATTACAAAAATATATTTTACCAGGCAATAATATGCACTTTATGGTGTATGTAAAACATAAAATTGTCATTGTTTATTAAATATAAAAATAATATATAATATTGTATTGTTTCCCTTACGTTATGCACAAAATTATTTTTGTCTTCATATAGATAATTGTGCTATTATCTATCAAAATACATTAGTAAAACACAATGATGGGAATTATGTTCCATGCAAATATGGAAATTATTAATGTCTGAAAGTTCACTACCTTTCAATGATACAATTTCTATTTCTAGCACTTAAGTAGGATTCATTATATAATGATTGGGGAGGAATATCATTAGCTTGGATTTGTCATCCTTGGTGCATATTAAGTTATAACTTTCCATCCATATTCTCATTATAGTAACTCTAAGTTACTCTTTTCTCATTATAGTTTCATTTTTTATGTTCTTTATAGAATTGTCTTGCAATATTCCATCTAAGATAATCTGCATCCACCATTTCACATTCTCTTAAGAGGGACTTACCTAAGTGCTAGAAATACAAAATTGTAGATATGGAAATACCCAATATTTCTGTTAAGTTTGTGATTACTGATAGTTCTAATCAAATTGATGAACTTTTTTTTATTTTAAAGTAATATTGTGATAATTATATGATTTCTTCCCTTCAATCTATAAACTTTTAATTGATGAACTATATGAACTGAAACATTTAAATTGATTAATTATTTAATTAAATATAATTTTGAAGAAGATATTTTAAACATTAATTATCAAATGTAAAAAGTTACTATTTCTATTCTCTTTGTTCTTTTTAAATAATATAATATGCATAATTTCTTGAACTGAATGGTATTTTATGATGTTTTATAATAAAAATTAAATTTATTAAAAATGATCTGTAATTTAAATTTTCATTTTTAAATACTATATTTATTTGTATAATATAATGTTTTTGAAATTTAAGTCTAATACAGTGGTGCCTCGCAATTTGACGTCCCACAATTCATTGGTCGCGCAGTTCGACATTTGGGTTTCGCGGGTTGACGTAGGTGCATGCATGGAATTGTCTGATGTCATTTGCTATTTGTTAATACTTGGACTACTTTGGTGTTTGCCCGTGTTGTTTGTGTTAATTTTCAATTCTAGGCTAATTTGGAGTTTACCCGTGTTGTTTCTGTTAAAGTGTTGTTTGTGTTAATTTTCAATTCTTCATTTTTCAGAAAGTAAAATATTGTGTTTGTGTTAATTTTCAATTCTACATTTTTCAGAAAGTAAAAATTTTATTGCCCGTGTTGTTTGTGTTAATTTTCTATTCTACATTTTTCAGAAAGTAAAAAATTTGTTTTCAATTCTACATTTTTCAGAAAGTAATTAACTTGTAATTATTATATTCAATTCTGCATTTTTCCGAAAGTAAAAAATTTGTGCAACCATAGTTATTATTATTATTTTCTTGAGGATGGGTTCAAAGAAAACTGACCAGAGGAATAATTCCGAAAAGAAGTACACTTGATTGAACAAAGAGACGAAAAAAAAATTGTAGATAAATTGCAGAAAGGTAGAACAATTAAAATGTAACTCGAATATGGCATTCCTAGGACAACTGTGGCAACATTTTGTAACAGAGAGAGAAGATTATAGTGCTAGGATGTCTGCTAGAAGACTTTATTCTAACATCCAAGGGCTAATAAATTGTGTATTGTGTAATAAAATAGTGTATTTTGTAATTTACTGTGTTATGCAATAGTAAAACACACACTATATTATTTATTATATATTTTTCTCACCTCACCCATAGGATTGTGAGATGGGGACCGATAATGAATTAATCTATTTTACATAGTCGTATAAGGGAAATATTGTATCGCAATTCGACAGTTTCTCAATTCCACATTACTTCGGCGACGGATTAATTTCGAATTGTGAGGCACCACTGTACTGTATAGTAAAATATATTGTTACTGTAAATTTTAATTATTTAATGGATATATTTCATATCTTGTATACATTTTCCAAAATATTATATAAAATCATTATTTTTCATAACTACATTGGGAACTACCACGCAGATACAAAAAATTATAAAATACAGTGAAACCCTCGCGTGCGTTCCCGTATCGTACGACTTTCCCGCTTTAAACGTCTATTTTCGGAAGTCCGAGCATTTTCTTATACATGCAATGTAAAACTTTCCCTTGACTTTCCCGCTTTAATGTCTATTTTCGGAAGTCTGAGCATTTTCCTATACTTGCAATGTAAAATTTTGCATCTTCCTACGTTTTAATTATATAACTTTTTTATTATGACGTCATCAGAGTTTCCGGCTTCGTGTGTTTCCCCGTTCCGACTTTTCAGGCCGGTCCCCGAAAAGTTTCAAAATCGGGGTTTCACTGTAATTTTCGGGCCGGTCCCTGAAAAGTTTCAAAATCGGGGTTTCACTGTATATTGTTAAGCTGTATACGTAAAAAGGTAAGCTCTAGTTCAAAGTGGAAAAATACTTTATTAAAATTTACTAGAGAAGTACTTTTGACTTCACAATGTCATCTTCAGCATTTAAAATTAGAATACATAACGTTTTTGGAATATAACATGCACAAAGCTATTCAAATTTCAATACTTAGAACAAAAGAATTAAAGAATTATATACAAATATTAAGACTGCATACATATTAACAAATTAATACTAATCAAGTTAGACGAACACTAATTGTAACTTATTTGTTACACTTAGTGTTCTTCTAGCTTGATTAGTATTAATTTGTTAATATGTATGCAGTCTTAATATTTGTATATAATTCTTTAATTCTTTTGTTCTAAGTATTGAAATTTGAATAGCTTTGTGCATGTTATATTCCAAAAACGTTATGTATTCTAATTTTAAATGCTGAAGATGACATTGTGAAGTCAAAAGTACTTCTCCAGTAAATTTTAATAAGCTTTAGTTCAAAGTGGAAAAATACTTTATCTTTTTACATATACAGTCATTGTATATAATCTTCCACTTATCCAAAAACGTTATGTATTCTAATTTTAAATGCTGAAGATGACATTGTGAAGTCAAAAGTATTTCTCCAGTAAATTTTAATAAGCTTTAGTTCAAAGTGGAAAAATACTATCTTTTTACATATACAGTCATTGTATATAATCTTCCACTTACAGATTATATTGTTAAATTTTTATATTATAAAAACATATCTATAATGGTAATTATATATTTCTGGATATATTTATTGTGCATATATATTTATAAATACAGTATATTCTAATTCAAATATGTTATCTGATAATATAGAAACTTTAGGAAATTTTAATTTTATATAAAATATTTTAAATATTACCACTTATTTAATACCTATAATTATCTTTTTATGTTTATATATAGGCACCCTATGAATCAAAAGAACTTAGCAAAGCTGAAGAGGTGCAACATAAATCTCAAGATATTTATGCTACATTAAAAGAAAGCAGAGAAACTGGATTGGCAAAACGAAATAAAGGAATTCGCATGAAGGGCTATCTTAACAAAAAGAGTATGAAACGTTTACATTTCTTACTAATTTAAATATAAGGAAAGTTCAAAAAATTCCTGGAAATTTGACCAATATAATTTAGATTTAGATTAGCAACTATATGAGGGAAATCATCATTATGAAATGTGATACATAAATTGCAGACATATGTTCTTGTATATCATATTCCAAAATACATTCAAGTACTTTACAGCATCAATTCATTGTATTATGCATATATTTATATGTAGTTAAAAATTACTGCAAATGAATAATGTACAAACTTTAAATTTTGTGTTTTGCTTCAAAAATTACTATTAGATATTGACAGTGCTGATTTAAATATACAGGATGTTCCTCTAATTATAAACATTTGCACTTATGAATGTGAAATTTCATTATCAAATTCTTCAATAATTTTAAATAATATAATAGTAAAATGCTCTAGCAATTAATATAATGTAAAATTATACAGTTAACATATTACAACAGTATTTTAAGATTGCTGTGATTATACCAAAAATCTTCATATTTGGAACTTTTCATTCAAATCTGTGAAATAAGAAATTTTTAATTGGTCCAATTGTGAAATATATTACAAAATACAATAAAGTTATTTCAGTACTTTTGGTGCCAAAATAACAATAGAATCTGAGTTATGAACAACCCAATTTATGAACAAAACTTGATTATGTTCATAACTAGTGGAATTCCTATATATTGATATGATTATGAAAAAATCCCAAGTGTTTGAGTGGCATAACCATTTTCAAGATTATAATATTATTGATGATGATCCACATAGTGGTTTTAACATAACTCCATTTGAGTGACCAGTATACATCTTAACCAATGCTTTAATGTAATAAATGTAAGAATGACAGTTGGATATGACCTACATGCACTTTCTTACAGCAACCTCTCCACTGAGTGTATTTACTCTCAAGTTCTTCTCTGTCCACTATGTGTTGCTGATCTGTCCTCAATATAATGCTGCTCAACAGCAAAATTTTAAACCTTTATATGTCCATCATATATCCCTATCGGTGAGTCTTTTGCTCCAACTCCATGAATTATTACATAATATTACAGTAATCTCCTTTCTTTCAGATATCAGTTTGCTCTCCAAAATATGTTTCTCATCTGCTTTGATATTATTATTACAACTAGTTCTAACAATCTATATTTTACTATTTCTGCTTGGGCTGCTTATGAAAATTGTTCATCTGAAAATTCTGTGTGACAGATTAATGAATGATTTTGATTTAGATGTATGTATTACTGATTGGATTGTTAAATTATTTCAAATAAGATTTCAATATAATTACAATTAATAGACAGAAATTAGATCAATATACATTAACAAATGGCTTACCTCAAGGATCAGCTCTAAGCCCACTTCTGTTTGCTGCATATGTTAACCCTGTTTTTGATACAGTGGAATCTATAGTATTGGGCTATGCCGATGATTTTAAAATTATCAATACTGACATAAATATGTTAATATGTGACACTAAAAAAATAAAAGAATGGTTTGAGAGTAATAATTTAACATTGAATGATGGAAAATCTAAAGATATGAGGTTTACATTAAATAAATGTATCTATATGAATCAGCTTCCATTACTTAACAACATTATTACATTTATAAATAGCCATAAAGATCTAGGAATTACTATTGATTATAGATTATCCTTTAAAAATCATATTCAGAACATTATTAAACAAGTTTATGTAGCATTGGGTTTTATTTGGCGTTATTTAAGGGAAATAAATAATCCGTATGTTTTCAGGACACTATTTCATGCTTTTATCATGGCTAGGGTATTATATGGCTTACCAGTATATGCTATGGCTCCTGTTTATTTGCAGAAATTAGAAACAACTTTAAATCATGCAGTTACCTCTATATCAAAATTATTGAATACACCGAAGGGTGCAACTATATTAGAAATATATAGGGCACTGAAAGCTACAGATTTAGTCTTTAATAGCAAACTGTGATTAAAAAATAATTGATAAGTTGATTAATAATGAATCTAATATCATCTGTATTCCAATTAATTTTACAAAACGTAATTTAAGAAGTAGAGATTCTCTTCATATAGAACTTCATAGGCTGCATAGATTGAACAATGCCTTTACATGAAGAGCATTTTTTAACTATAATAAGAAAGTTTAGCACAATGTTTTATTGATTTTTTTTAGCTTGTAGTATAAATGACATTGGGAGGTGGTCTACCTGGCTGAAAGTTCTCAGTCTAATGGACCTGGAGAGAGAGAGAGGAGGAGAGTATTTCCTGGCATACTATAGCCCAGCGTTTCTCAAACTATGGGTTGCGACCCCAAATGGGGTCGCAAAGCGAAATGCTGGGGTCGCAAAAATTAAATTCAAACTCGCGACCCCATTTGGGGTTGCAAAGCGAAATGCTGGGGTCGCAAAAATTAAATTCAAATACTTGAATTTTAGTTTATATGTAATTTCACAAACGTCCAATATTTAACGTATGACAACATATTTTTTTTCAATGTAGTTGGCTGATTGTGTTCATCTTAATAAGTGTATAAATGATTTATGTATTTGTATGTTTTTTTATTTCATATTTAATACCTGGGGTCGCGAAAAATGTCGTAATGAAAAATGGGGTCGTGAATGAAAAAAGTTTGAGAAACGCTGCTATAGCCCATGCTGCTGATGTGCTAAAAATACTACAAACAACTATAAAAAATAAAGATGTGCAAACTGTTTGAAACTCAAATTGAGCCAGTTTCAAAATAAACTCAACTTTGTTCAAACTTCAAAATAAAATCTAAGTTAGCTTGAAAATTTCAAAATATATTATAATCCATGTAATTTGACACACTCTAAAATTTGATATTTTATAATCTGGTTCTTTAAAATCTGATACATTAAAATTGCTGTTATAAAATTTTCTATTTTTCTGTTGTTAGAGCATTTCACCAATTTCACTTATAATAGAGTTACTATTATGGAAGCATACCCAGATCCTGCTTTGAGTTATTCCAGTTTACATTTTTTAAGTTGCACCATAAATTAATTATAACAGTATTTTGTTTTAATTTTATAAAATTTTGCATTTTCATCAATTTGGAAATCATTTTTCCTTTGGTAACACAGTAGTTTACATTACATGGTGTAATTACTGCTCCCTATATATTTGCACAAAATACTTCTGATGTTGCATTATTTAAATGCAAATGAAATCCATTTATATTTGCCATCTTTAGGAAATAGTCATATTCCTGACATTTTCTTATTGCCACTAGTGCAACCAAATACAATTCACTATGACAATGAAAATTTTACAAATAAATGACTATTATAAAGCGTAAGCGTATAAGTAGTACACAACGAAACAAGAGTATCAGTATTTTGTACTTTATTCTCCGGATTCTCTAGGTTCTCTGACCCAGTTCGTTGGAAGCATACACAAGATAATAAAACATTTAAGTTAGCGCGTGTGTTTTCACTTAAGCGTCGAGATAGCACCCTCGTCGCGGTAGAAGTTGATTCCAGATGTCAATCCCCGACATCCTCCCCACCCTGGTCAATCACTAGGGGGATGACCAGTTGTATAGGGCGAGTAACAATCTGATTGTTATGTCGTAGCACACAGCTACGAATTCATCCATCTCTCCCCGGTATAGTCTTGTCCACCCGAGCCAGTCTCCACAAATGACGGGTAGGTTTTCTTTGTGAAGCAGGACAACGTCCCCTGTTTGAATTCTAGTATTTTCACGAATATTACGTACTTCGTGATAACTTCTTAAATCTAGGAGATATACTTTGCGCCACCTTTTCCAGAAGGAGTCCATCCTTCTCTGATGTTCTTGCCATAAATGCGTCAAATTTTTATTCCCAGGCTCTGGACCGGAAGGAATTGTTGTCAATTTCCTGCCATTTAGAAAATGTGCAGGAGTAAGGGATTCGCCAAGTTCTCCCAGCCATATTCATGTACGATAGGTCTGCTATTTAGAGCGGCTTCTATTCCTGGTAGTATGGTCAAAAGTGATCCATCTTTGTCGATACACGCTTTACCGAGGACCTTTCTCAGGCATCTTTTGACGGAACCAATCATTCTCTCCCACCATCCTCCCACCAAGGCGCTCATGGTGCGATAAAATTCCAGGTAATCCCTTGATGAGCGTAATATTGCTGGGTTTTAGAAGAGGAGAGAACATCCCAAATTCGTGCAAGTTCTTTGCTCGTAGCTTGAAATGTTGTTGCATTGTCCATGTAGATTGTGTGAGACAGGCCTCGTCGTGTGACGAATCTTTGTAGAGCCATAAGGAACTTGTCTGTCAACAGGTCGCTGGCAACTTCTAAATGAAGAGCACGAGTAATTGTGCAAGTAAAAAGAGCAATGTATATAGTATTTATTAACTGATCTATTTTGACGTATGTACAAAGGACCAGCAAAGTCGATACCGGTCACGGCAAAGGGTGTAGTATGTTGGAGTCGGTCTGCGGGAAGTGGCGCTTCAATCTGTGCAGCGTGAGATTTTTTAACAACTTGCATGGAAGACAGGAATGGAGGACCTTCTTAATGGATTGTCGGGCACGTAGGATCCAATACTCTTCACGCAGCTCAGAGAGGACAATTTGGACACCTAGATGATGTAAGCGAACGTGTGTGTGCAGAATAAGGAGACGGGTAAACTTGTGAGAGCCATCAAGCAACAGTGGATGTTTTTGAGATTGAGTAAGGTCTGCAAATTGCAAGCGACCTCCCAATCGTATAAGTTTGTTGTGCAGAAACAGGTTGAAACGTTGAATTTTGGAGGTGTTTGGTAGTGGTCTACTTCGCTGTAGCACTGCGAGGTCAGCTGGGAAACACTCCCGTTGTACGACCTTGACCCAGTGACATCGGACAGTGTGAATTTCTAGTGCTGTTAACTCTCCCGTTTTCTTCTCAGTTGATCAGCAATTGGCGATAAAACATAGCACCCAGAATGTGGTACGAAGGAATCTTATATAAGAACTAAAACGTGAGATGTCAATTAAAGGTGGTAAATGTGTAGGCGTATAAAGCGTTTGGGTAACTGACTTTCGTGCTTCCAGATTAGCTGAAGTTTGAGTTGTCTGAGTAAAATATTCAGTAGGCCAAAGATTCGGTGGTCCCGTCAACCATGTGGGGCCGTGCCACCATGAATGTAATGAAATTAAGGTTGATGGCAAAATACCTCGTGAGATGTAGTCTGCTGGATTTGTTTTACCAGGTCAATGTCGCCACTGTGATGGACTGGCATACTGTAAGATCTCAGTTACACGATGGCAGACGAAAGTTTTCCACTTATTTGGGTCACTGCGTATCCAGGATAGTGCTACAGTTGAATCAGTCCATAAGGTAGCTGCTGTTGGGTGGAAATCGATCTCCCGGCAGAAATAGTTGAGTAGTCAAGCCCCCAGAAGCGTCGCTAGAAGTTCTAACTGCGGTAAGGTGACCTTTTTTATTGGGGCCAGTCTGTTTCGACTGCACATAAGATTAGCGGCAACACTTTCTGTGAGTAGTACGTAGATAGAGACAGGCGCCGTATGCTCGTTCGGAGGCATCGCAAAAGACGTATATCTCAGCTTTAGTAGGATCAGAGAGTCCAATCCAACGGGGAACGTGTATGGATGATATGTTAGTTAATTCGTTCGACCAATTTAGCCACAATAGTAGCAATATCCAAAGGTAAAATCTCATCCCATTTTATTCCACGAAGCCAAGTATCCTGAAAAAGGATCTTTCCTGTGATGGAAATGGGTGTGTATAGTCCCAATGGATCGTAAAAACTTGATGTGGTGCGCAAAAGTTGATGCTTTGTTGTTGGATCGTTAAGTAGTGATGACTCGAAGGACATAAGATCGTAATAAAGGTTGTCGTTTTCGGTGTTCCAATGAATGCCAAGTACTTACGTATTAGTCTTCACGGCGATATTCTCTTTTTGCCATATGAAATGGAGAGCTTTCGAATTAGTAGCCCATTTGGCCATGGAGAGTGTTATTGTGGCAGCAAGTTCTTGCACTTCTGTATATAACAATACGACTTCAGCTTCAGTCTGCCCACTAGCGATAAAGTCATCCATATAGAAATGTTTAGTAAAGAGTTGACGTTTGCTAAAATTTGTCAGTGAACGTTTCTTTTTGAGTTCTTGAATGGAGGCTGAGAGTAAAAATGGACTGCAAGTTAATCCGAAGGGTAGACGACAGAAGCGATACGTGAGAATTTTGTCCGTAAGAAACGTATTTCCTTTATCGTCTAATTGTTTGAGCTCGAGTAAAGATTTTTGAAGTCTATTCGTATAATGCTCTATATCTTCCAGTAAGATGTTGTCGTTTATAGAGTTCACAAGTGTAATAAATTTGGTAACAATACCTTTTACTGTCGTTCGTTTCCGTTTTAGTACAGTTGTAGGGTCACTGACTAGCGTCATGTTGGATTTCCGAAGTTGAAGTGAAGAAAGACCGTTGAAAAGAAATAAAAGGATGTACAGTACCTATGTGAGTCAGGGATCCGTTGCTACAATCTCCGTCAAATTGTAAATTTCCTACGTCGGGATGTTCGGCACCATATAAAGCGTAAGCATATAAGTAGTACACAACAAAACGAGAGTATCAGTATTTTGTACTTTATTCTCCGGATTCTCTAGGTTCTTTGACCCAGTTCGTTGGAAGCGTACACAAGATAATAAAACGTTTAAGTTAGTGCGTGTGTTTCCACTTAAGCGTCGAGATAGCACCCTTGTCGCGGTAGAAGTTGATTCCAGATGTCAATCCCTGACAATTATTATTTAGATAAAAATATTTTAAACTTTTTTTACTTAATTTATTGAATCTACAATGCTAAATTAATTTACTTTGCTTTACATCATCAGTGTGGCAACTAGTAGAAATGCTCATTGTTACATCTTTTATTCTTTATATCATGGGGAAAGCTGTTCACTTCTTCACATTGCATTGTTCAGTTTCTATTCCAAATATAAAACAAATAATTGCTGTTAAAATCAGTTCGATCAATGTTTTAGACCATCAACTGATAATGGTCATATTGTACAGTTTTTTGTATTACAGATGCCTTTTGTGTATTTTCTGTTTGTGTAAATAGAAGTACTGGTTCCCTGTTTTTTATATTTTAGTGGTTTTTTTATGGAAATTATTATTTTGATTAAAAATAAAAATATAACATTATTATATGTTATGTTTGTTTTATGGTGATTTGCTTTCATAGAGATTGACACATTGCTTTGATTGGACTTCCTTCAGGTGGGATAAGTTGTAATGGAAGTGATTCGATAGAAGAAAGAGAAATTTTTAAATTGTTAAAATTTATTTGATAAAAAATTAAGCAATTAATGGGAGCAATGTTTGCACTTCCTTATTAAATACAGACAAAAATACAGTATTTTATGCAGTACATTTTAGAAAAATTAGATTTTAAATTAAATTTTGTTAACAAAAGATATATTTGCTATCTTTAGGAAATGGTCATAAAGTTAACTGTTTTCCATTTATAACATTAAAATGATTTCCCTGAATATTAACAGATTAATTTTCTGTATGAGCATTTCGATCAATGTTTTAGACCATCAACTGATAATGGTCATATTGTACAGTTTTCTGTATTATTAAGAAAGACATTAATAAATTTAAAAATAAATACATATTTAATGTAATTTACAAAAATAATGTTATATTAATTTTTATATATTAGAAAATTTAGATTCAAATATAATAAACCTTGCTTTTCCCGTAAACTTGTGTTTGAAAATGTTTTTAAATATTAAATCTTAAACTAAGGTCACCTTCAGTTACACAAATAACAATTCCAATTTAGAATCAAACATATATGTTCTAATATATTAAATTTAAAAAGTTTTAAATTGAGTATAATTTTAAGTTGTAATGAAACATTATAATATTTAAAATCATTTCTTAATTTCAAATATAAATTATGCTATATTTGCTGTAATATAATAAAGCCGCAATATTATACAAAATTATATATAACAATACTTTGATATAAAATTCGATGTATAAGCATTATAAGCATTACAACATTTTTAACTATAAAACTGCAACATATAACACATTGTTAAGGCATATACACTGAACATATACACCAAGTATATTACCTTTTTTATATTAAATGAATAAAGTCTATTCTTATGCAGTTGATAATTTGTATGGTTTATGTAAATTAATTATTTTCATTTGTCACATACAGGTGTATCATTTGTATTATTTAAACTGTTTTCCCATAAATACCAGTTTTTGCTTATCTTACTAGCTTTGTATCTTGCAAATTTAACATTAAGATCTCATTCAATGGCTTTTAAAGCCAACACAATAGAAATATTTCCTCACTGAAGATCATCTTGTATTCACTTAATCTTATTCTCAAATTTTTTTATGTATAACCTATACATGCTTTGTCATACTGAAGAGAGTAATTGTTTAAGGAGATTTCATAGACACCATTCTTCACAAAATCAGATACTGGAGAGTGATTATTCCACAATAACTGAAAGATATCAGTACTTGTTTCTTTTATCCAATAGCTCTTTAAATATGATGTTATTTTTATATAATATGTTTCTTTCAAATTTAATTATTTTTAACATAAAATGTAATATAATAAAATTTAAGTACAGGCAAACCCTGCTTTATGCAATTAATTCATCCTTAACTTTTGCTTGCATAAGACAAATTTGCATTAAATGATTAATGTAATCAATGTGAAATATTACAATGAATCTCTAATCTTCCAGATCATCTATTAAAACTTTTAAAAATAGGTTTTTAAAACAAACTTTAGCTGAATATTATGACACACTGTAAAGGTTAATAAAAATTATTTTAATATTTATTATTATTTATTTCATAATTATATCATATATAAGTTATTTTTTAGAAAAATATTTGTTCAAAATTGACTCAACAGATTGTTTTTTTTTCCTCATTATATAATTTCCTGCAACTAGTGATTCCTTTTTCTAAATTTTTGCAGACTTCCATGTTTCTATTCATGTTAGATCTATTTTTAAATAAAATTCTTTTGTAGTTTCAACAAGCTTAAATCCTTCTTCCAGTTCATTTATAATGATTTCTTTTGCTGTATTTTCAATTGCTTCATCTTCCTTTTCTTCAGATTCATTAAATGCATGTTGTTCATCAAATTGAAGATGATAATGTTCTACATCTAATTCTTCTATATCTGAATCAAGCATTTCTCTCACATTTTCTGTATCCAATTCATCAAAACCAATTTCTCTTCCAGTAGTAGTTCTCTCTTCAATAATGTTGTTTGTGGACCTGAAATTTCAAAAATCATTTGCATAATGTAGTAAGCTATTTCCAAACTGTTAGCATGTTGCTTGAAGTAACTTCTTCCCATGAAAGTGTAGTATTTTTGATAGCTTGCTTTATATCATATTTCTTCCAAAATTCTGTACAAGAAATTTCATTTTCTTCTGACATTGCTTCAAGTAGTAGTGCAAAAGTTCTATGAAGATAATATACCTTGAATGATGATGTAATGACCCCTTGATCCATTTTCATTATCCTGTGATAATGAGGTTATATTTGGAGATAGAGACAGAACTTTCACATTTTCATTCAAGTCTTCTAATGAATTAAAATGTCCTGGAGTATTGTCTAAGAGAAGAGTGCTTTAAAATTAAGATGTTATTCTTGCAATGGTTTCCAATTGATGGGCAAAAAATAGGAAATAAATCAGTCTTCAAAAACTAAACCAGTTCTTTGGTTATCCATGCTTTTTTATTAGCACACTAAATAACTGGTAGTTTTTTTTTGTTTTTTTTATAGCATGAGAATTCTGAATATGGTAAATTAAGTTTAAATTTAAAATCCCTTTCTGCTTTTCTGCCTAATAAAATGGTAAGTATATCATTTGAAGTTTTATATCTTGGTTGAGATTTTTTTTTTCCTGGAGATTTTTTCTAGAAATGCTTTTATTAACATTCTTTTCCTAAATAGGCCCGTTTTGTCAATATTTAATATTTTCCATTTATTGTAATTACCTTCTTTAATGATTTTTGACAAATATCTAGAAATTCTGCAGCAGCATTTTTATTAATGCTAGCAGCTTCCTCTATAATTCTTACATTGTGTAATCCTGTTTGATGTTTAAAGTAATCAAACAAATCTAAACTTGCAACAAAAGTTTCAGTATTCTCTTCAGATTTATTTTCTTTAAACATCAAAAATATGTTAAGAGCTTTAGTTTGAATGTTTTTATGCAAAGTTGTATTTGCTTTTGGTTACAATCTTCAATCCAGAGATATAGTAGATGTTCCATTTCAATCATTAATGGACTACTGCTTTGAGTAATTTGCATGCTCAAAGAAACTGAAGCAATTTTATCTTGTTCAGCTCCTGTTTTTTAAAATTGTGTGAACTGTTGACTCACTATAGCCCAGATTACATCCAATTTTCACATTGCTTGCACTGTCTTCATGTCATTTAATAATTAAATTTTTTTTTTTTTTTTTAATATTGCTGTTGGACTTCAACAGCAATATTAAAAAAAAATTTTAAATTATTAAATGACACACTTTTTGCACATTTTCTTTTATCCATTGTCATGGTGATTTGGTAAATAAAATTTTGTCAAAAGTACTGTCACTGATAATATGTATTTGTTCTAGGTGACAACACACACTTTCCATTTTGACTCAATGTTGCCAAATGCATTAATAGTATATTCAGAAATTTAAATAGAATAAATGTCTTGAGGTAATTGAATAATTCCATCTGTAAAACAGGAAATGGTTAGTTTTCTAAATCACAGTAACTGAATTTCACATTAATTGAAGTTGCATAAAGTGGGATTTGTCTGTAAAAAAGTTTTAATTGGTTTAATATACAGGGTGAGTTAAAATTATGTGAACACTATTTGAGAGAAAGCATTTAGTCAGAGTTTTCGTTATACAGAGTCTCAACCTGCCCACCAGCACGATTAATGCACATAAACCAACGTTCAACAGTACAATTTAGTGCCAGAACACACAATTCGGGGGAAATGTTGGATATCACACCTTTTATTCTATCCTTGAGTTCTTTGATGTGTTCTTTGATGTTCTTTGATGTTCTCTCACTTTTGTACTATACACGTGCTCCTTTATCATACCCCATAATCAGAAGTCACAGGGTGTGAGATCCAGAGATTGGGGAGGCCATGCCAATAGTCCGCCGTGACCAATCCAATGCTTTGGGAATGTTTGATCAAGATAAGCGCGAACAGCACAAGCAAACTGAGGCAGTGCACCATCATGTTGAAAATAACCTTCTTGTCTAAGTTGTAGGGGCATGTTATCAATGGCAAACTCTTGCAGCATTTGCAAGTAGTCATCTGCAGTCACCATTGGGGTTGTAAAGGAAAATGGGCCAATTACACCAGTAGTGATCATGGCACAAAATTCAGATTGTTCACATAATTTTGACTCACCCTGTATATATAATAGAAAAAAATTACAAGATTGTTTTAGTGAACAGAAATTAAATTTTTTTCATTTTTTTTAATTTTTGAAAAAATTTCTATAGACATTAATATGAAAATCAATAGATTTTAAAATAAAGTTTATAAATATATTTTTACAGGCCAAGGAAATAGAAAATGGAAGAATTTGTATTTTGTTTTAAGTTCAAAAGAGCAGCAGTTGCTATTTTTTGATACACCCAGGGTAAGTTTTTTTATAAATAATCTATTAATATTTAAAGATGAGACATTTTTATTTGAATGATATAATTTAAATAAATGAACTATCAAAAGTTTTCTTTTTTTCAATTTTTTTAAAGGAGTTTTGAATTTGATTATAATTTCCAATAAAATTTCAGTTAAATGAATTAAAAATATGATTAATGTTTAAAAAATTAAATTTAAAGGAGTAATGTTTCTAATGAAAATTTTAACTTTTTTTTTTTTTTTTTGAAAGTTGAAATCAGAACCCCTTTACCCCTTTTATATTAAATAGATAAAATCCATTTAATAAAAAAATAATAAGTAATAAGAATTCTAGAAAAGCTATTATTTATTATTAGGATTTCTGACTTGCATCGTCTATTCCGCCCACGTACACCCCTCCGCCACTTTGATGCAGCAGCTTAGCAGGATTCAGGAGGGTATTATTATTATTATTATGTTATAGTACATCAATGTGGGCACGGAATAACTCCAGTTCAAAAGTGCTATGTCGGACGTGAGTCAAGACATAGCTACTTGTGATGTTTAATGGTGTGCTAAATATCAGTTCAAAAGTGCTATGTCAGACGTGAGTCAAGACATAGCTACTTGTGATGTTTAATGGTGTGCTAATTAACTGTCTGTGTCAGTGCTGAGAAACTTTTTTACTATGCTGCATGTATTGAGTAGTGATGCTTTTTGTAGTGTTATGTAGGTCTTGGGATGTAGATCTAAAGTTTTGAGGCTTTTGTGTAGTGTGTGAGGGATTACTCCTGTTGAGGAAATAATGATGGGTACTGTGACTACCTTTTTGCATTCCCCAGAGACGCTTAATTTCTTGTGAGAGTTCTGTGTATTTGCTAATTTTTTGGGTGAATGCATCATGGATGTTGTGTATATCTGGTATTGAGATGTCTATAATGTAGGTAACTTTGTTCTGTTTGTCTATGAGAGTGATGTCTGGTCTGTTGTAGTGTATGGTTTTGTCTGTTAGGATTGTTCTGTCATAATACATCTTGTGTGTTGAGTTTTCTAGGATTGTGTCTGGTATGTAATTGTAGTATGGTGTGAGTGTGTTCATTAATTTGTGTTTGGTTGCAAGCTTTTGGTGTATTATGTTTGCTACTTGGTTGTGTCT
>AYEL01091596.1:0-12772 GCA_000484575.1 Olivierus martensii | reverse complement strand
ATAGTGTCTCCATTTTCAAGAGTGAAGCCTCCTTTCTTTAGGACTCCCTTTTCTATGTGGAGTGTTTTGCATTTGTCTAGGCCAAACTCCATGTGTATGTCTTTTGAAAATGTGTGTGTAATTTGTAACAGCTGTTGTAATTGTGTTTGTGTTGAGGCGTACAGTTTAATGTCATCCATGTAAAAGAGATGTGAGTGTATGTAGTGTGTTGTTTGATTTTGTCTAATGTCGTAGCCATAGTTCGATGTGTTCAGTTTGTTGGAGAGTGGATTTAGGGTGAGGCAGAACCAAAGTGGGCTGAGGGAATCGCCTTGGAAAATATCACATCTAATGTGTATGGGTTCTGTGGTTACGTGATTGTTATTTATGAAGTGTTGTTCTCCAGTGCTGCATTATGTTTTGTAGGAATGTGATATATTTGGTATTGATTTTATAGAGTTGAAGTGGGAGCGCTGGTGTCAGCGTAAGTCGGATAATTCCTAAATTATATACATCCCAATATTGAAAATCTGCCAGAGCCTTGGTAGTCTAGCTGGTAAGGCGTCGGGACGGTAACTCGAAATCCCGGATTCAATTTCAGGCCAAGGCAAATTTTTAATTTCGGGAAATTAGTAAAAATTAAAGTTTGATTATTAAATAATAGATGGCGCCATCTTAGCCTAAATTTAAATTATTAATCTGACAGATGGTGGCACTGTAGCATAATTTGAAAATAATTATTAATTTGGCAGTTAATTCTGAAATAAACCGCTGGGGAAGTTTGGCTAGATTAGGATTATTATAGTTTAATCATTAATTACTAGATGGCACCACCTTAGTGCTAAATTCTAATTTAATTAATTAATTAACTCAATAGATGGTGGCACTATAGCTTTGATTCAAAAAATACTCATTGTAAAATGTAATTTAAACTTTATCCACCAGGGGAAGTTTGGCTAGTTTGTTTGGTTAATTTATAAAAGAGCAGCTTTTTATAATTACTTTAAAAGGGCTATCACCCACTGCAACACAATTCAAGATTAACAAGAGGAAATAAATAATATTTACAAATGTGACAATACACATGGATATAAGGCAGCTTTTATGCAAGCAATACTTAGTAAAGTTGTAGAAAATCTTAATAAATGAAGTGCAGATAATGTGCAGCAGCAAGAAACTGCAACCAGCATATCTGCGGATACCCAACAAGACCAATATATAAAAATCTCGTTCAGCATGAACAACTTTAAAATTGTAAGAAATATAATTAAAAAGGGTAACAAGAAAGTAGTCCCAATAAGAGCTCCTACCATATTTAACATACTAAGAAATGAAAAGGATAAAGAACAGGAAATGACAAAACAAGGGGTCTACAAAGTACCAATAAACAACTGGGACTTACAAGAAGAATACTACATAGGTATAACGAAAATAAACCTCCAAGACAGATAATGCGAACACTGGAAGGATATAGAACAAGCTAGCCTAAGTACAACACTAGCGACAAGATTTTACAAGAACAATTTCATGATAAGGTGGCAAGATGCCAGAATAATCAGAAATTGCACAACTCATAAAGAAAGATTTCTTATAGAATCATTAGAAATCATAAGAAACAGCAAGAAAGATATTATTAATGAAAAAGTAATAGAAGGGGGTTCCACCTTCATGGTTATATGCAGTACAAAATACTTAATATGAATCAGTTAAAGTTATTTTTAAGATATTAGTTAGAACAAAAAATACATTTTGTGACTATATTTAATCTAATTTATGTTATTTCACTTTGTTATATTTATATTTTTTGAATGCACAATTATAAATGTTCTGATGTAAAAAATTTTCAAATGCATTCTTTAGCCGATCAAATATTGCTGAAGATGTAGTAATCTGAAAACGTTACAATTAATAAAATATGTTTATAACTTAAAACTACTAATAAGTGCTGTAATTTGTTGAATTTTGAATATTTATTTTAAGCTTAAACAAAATGAAAATATTAATTTATTAATTCTCTATAAATTATAATTTATATTATTGTATTTGGATTATTTAAATGTAAAATTAAAAATTTCAGAGAACAAAGCCAAAAGGACTTATTGAACTAAGTTACACCTATTTATATATGGTTCATGATAGTCTTTTTGAAAGGTAAATTATATTAAATATTATAATAATCTTACAAAATTTTAACTTGAATTAATTATTTATAATGACAATAAATGAACTATAAATAATTTTCCTTTCCTTTCCCTTAGACCAAATTGCTTTCAGTTGGTAGAAAGAGCATTACCTTGTATAAGTACTGTATATTATTTGTGTGCCAGCTCTCCTGATCTAGCACAGGTAAATATATAATTATTTTTATCATATGAAAAGATTCTTAAATTTGTTAAATATTCATAAATAGTCAGTCAGCAATTAATTTATATTACCTGTTATACCACATATTTAATGAATATTATGAGACTATAATTATGTTAATTTAAATTTTTTATATAATTTTCCAACTAATGTATTAAACAATTCAATTTGGCTTGATAATTTAGGTTTATTTAAACAATTCAGTTTTCTAATATACTAAAAAAAACAAAACTGTATATTTTAAACTAAATACATTAAATTCAGATAAAAAAGGAAGTTATGAGAGAAGGAGAATTTGCATTATCTCACAGAAAACATTTAATCAAACAAAAAATTAATCAAAAGAGCAACAAACTTTATTACAATAAAAGTTTATTGAGAGCTTATAAGATATTAAAAAAAAAGCTTGTCTAGTTTATTTAAAAATTAAAAATAATAATAGTTAGTTTGGTCATAATTACAGTTTTATCAGAACCAGTCAAATCATCTCTCACAAACTACTTATTGAAATAATATATCTTATGATGAGAACAATATGGCAATTAATAAATTAATCATATTTGATACATTCTTTTCAATGTCTTTTGAAGATATGTAGGAGCACTAATCAATAGATAATACTATCTAGAAAATTTAAAAGATATGCTTCTTAAATCTAAAATGTTTACAGTTAAGAAATTGTCATTTCAAAATTTGCCATGAAATACCTTTGAAAATATCTCAAGAATTCTTTTTATGATTAATTATTGCAGTTATTTAATCAAGCAAAGAAAATATATATTTTAAATTTGAATATTTTGATATTATTGATCATGATACCATCCTATGATGATATTTGTATAAGAATGCATCTTTTGCATAAACTCAAAATAAAATTTTGTAAAATTGGTAAATGTTAATATAATTTGCAAATGAAATTTATTTATAAATATATAAAATTGAAAGCATACTTCCTGTAAGATATATATTTAATATCTTCATAAATATTCAAAAACATATTAACCTTTTTTATACCTTCAATTACATTTCTTGTTTGCGATGAGTGAATTGGCTAATATTTTTTTTGATCTAATTAATGATCATAACTTTTTCTTTTGTATGGTAAGCTTAGTGGCTAAATTTTGATTGCCCTTTTCCACTCAAATAGAGTACTAAGGCAGCCATTCTGGGCCAAAATTAAATACGAAATGTAGAAAAAGCAAAGAACCATTCCAGCTTAACCTATGTGATGACGTATGAGAGTAACCCTGTATAGAGGAGTACTAATAACCTATTCTATGTTCGGTAGAAGCTTAAAACTATGTTAGTAGAAATTAAATACTATGTTATTAGAAAACTAGAACTATGTTAGTAGTATATCTAGAAAGTATATTAAGAGGAAACATATTTTAAGTTAGTAAAAGACTTATAACTATGTTAATACCTAAAACTAATAATTTTTTTTAATATTTTTTTTATTTTTTATTATTATTTTTTATTTTTAATTAAATAAAATGTTAGTGTGTTAGTAACTGTTAGTAACAATTAGTATGTTAGTAATTTAGGACTAGACTTATATCTATAATCAACTTATCACAGTCACTCTGCTAAAGAATTGATAGGACAGAAAGTGTTAGTAGTACCAACCCGACCCAACCTAAACATTCTGATATCTCCACTCCCACAAGAAAGAAAGTGTGGGGGTGGACATAACCATCGGGAAAAACCAATGGAAGTTCGTCATTGGAGAAAAACCAACAGCTGAAGTGCACCGGAAGAGGCACTTTGCCTGGAAATAAGAATCCATTCACACAAACACATTCACTCTATGCCACTGGCATTATATCCGATAAGAATGGAAATCTGACACCAAATAAATCAATCAGGAACAATAGAACTAGAAGTAAACAATTGGAAACATGCTAGAGTCAAAAGAATACTACTGAACAATCAAAAATACAAGAAATAGCAATAAGAAACAGCTGGAAACACAAATAAACAAAAGTATAAATGCAAGTTAGATCAAATAGTTCAGGGAAACAATAGGAAATGCCACGGAAACAAACAACTAGCTCCACATAAGGCAAACCAATTGAAGAAACATGTGGAAATACCACAAAAACTTTTGAAAGGATTAAAACAACTTTTAAATAATGAAAAAAAAACTAGAAAAAAAAGAAAACTACTGAACAATCAAAAATACAAGTAGTAGTAATGAGAAACGCTGGGGAAACAGCTAGAAACACAAATAAACGAAAGTACAAATGCAAGGTAAATCAAATAGTTCATGAAAACAATAGGAAACACTGTGGAAACAAACAAATAGCCCTAGATAAGTCAAACCAATTGAAGAAACAGGTGGAAATACCACAATAACTTTTGGAAAGGTTAAAGTCAACTTTAACATGAGGAAACAAAAGGAAAAAAGAATATCGGAAGAACAAAAGAGAATGAAAGAAAACCCCAGAAACCGTGAACAATAATGACCCTGCAGAAAGAAAAACAGAAATTTATTGGAAGAATTCAACAAGAGGAAAGCTGAGGGACACCAATAACAGCCGTCAAAGTAGTTAGGGAAACATCAAAACCAATCTTAACATATACACACCAATAACAGTCCTGAAAACTGAAAGAATCAGGAATCAGGAAAACTGAGCTTAACATAATACTATCAACTGTCTATTATACTTCACAACTTAATAGAAAATCCCAATTGCTCAATGTATCCTACTGAAAGACCAAGTGTAAGAGAAGGGTGGACATTATGGGCAATAGGAGGGTCTGAGAGTTGATCATAACTTTATAAATTCAAATTTCTCTTATTTTTTAATCAAAAATTTTGGAAAATTTTGACATTTATATTAGTTTGTCTCTTTCTATAATTCTGTAATTATTATTATTTTTTTTTATTTACTTATTTTGCAAAGTATTTATTATGTATATTAGGTCAAAGATTAAACAATTCACTTTTACAGTTGTTTAGCAATTGAATCAAACAATTACAGTTTTTAGATAGACACATGCCACTGAATAAAACAAACCATCGATGATGAAATTTGGATCATATTTTGAGCTACAATGTATAAAAAAAATGTATAGGTAGGCCACAATTAGTGCGAATAATTGGTTCCACGAATTTCTCGCACTATTCAAAATATTAACTATATGTAAAATATGGTAATTGGTTCTTGCTTGGTGAGATTCCAGCCATTAGCTAACCTCACGATGAATAACCACAATACTAACTGTTTAAGAAATATTTATTTTCATATTTTATATCGTTGGTCATCATCTAAATTAATAACTTATCAGGAATTGCATCTCATACCATCATCAAACCAACCGCCAAATCGAAACCAAAAGAGCAAATCGAAGGCAGAAGTGGATCACTGCTTTTATGTTGCTTAATTATATCTATTTTTTGCTCTTCTAGCATAATCACTAACCTCTTCTTTTTTTCGTTTCTTGTTTTATCATCAAAAATGTTCTTCCTTTTTATCCATTTCGATACTTTTTAAAAGAGAAAGTTCTGTAAGTTGTATACTGTATGTATACAATAGCAAAGCTAAATAATAGTAATGTTAAATAGTTAACTCATAACTAATAGCATTTACTGCGGTTGAGTTACTACTACTTCTCTAGGTTCTTTTCACTTGCACTGCTAACGTTTTCGGTCCCTCTGACCATCATCAGGCTGTGTTTTTTAAATATTGTTGATTCGAACTCTTTAAATAGTTCTTGCACAGATTTAAAGTTAAACTGAAAAATATTGAAGCTTCTAGAACATCGTCTCTAATTAAGCATTCTCTAGGTAACCGATGTGTTGGTCGATGAAGTAATAAATTTTAGCATGACGTAGCAGCTTTAAAAACTTAAAAAATTGCAATAAATTTAAAGGTTAGAGTTGAAATCATATACTAACTCCGTCATCTTCTCTCATTTTGTTGTTGTGCGTATTTCCAGGCTGCTGGGAGGTCTACTGCTGTCCTGTCGTTCAACAAGTATATACGTACAAAACCCGCAGACAGATAAAAACCGTAACCAACCAAGACCAGTGGAGGGATATATTACCGTATCGAATAACTTATCTAAGTATGGTGTAGTCAAGAAAGTCTCTAAGATGACCAACAGGAAAGTGGCACTGTTAAGAGGGCAAACTATATTTAATCTCCTGAGGAATGAAAAGGACCTAAGAAATGAAACAGAAAAGCAAGGGGTATACGAAATTCCAGTTACAGACATGAAAGTACAGCAGCCAGCAAAGTATATAGGTGTCACTACTAGAACCCTCGCCCAGAGACTGCAGGAGCATAAGAGCGACATAGCCAACACTAGAACTACAACCACGTTGGCTTTAGAAGCATACACAACGGACCTAGAAGTAAGATGGGAGGAAGCCAGAGTTATTAAGCAAATAAAAAATAAGAACCAGGTGTATACAGCTGAAACACTAGAGATTTTTAAAAGAAGGAGACATGAAAACTTGTTGAACGATAGGACAGCAGTAGACCTCTATTTAAAGAACTATTTAAAGAGTTTGAATCAACGATATTTAAAAAACACAGCCTGATGATGGTCGGAGGGACTGAAAATGTTAGCAGTACAAGTGAAAAGTACCTAGAGAAGAAGTAGTAACTCAACCGCAGTAAGTATTATTAGTTATAAGAGTTATTAGAAGAGGTTAAGTGGTGTTTATTAAATATGTAATAGTTAACGGCAATAAAACCCGTCTTTCTGGTATTTGCCCTTCAAAGCCAAGTGACTGTTCTTGGACTGCTCCTCATCTGGTTTTTACTAATCGAAAATTAACAAAGTGACTGTTCTTGGACTGCTCCTCGTCTGGTTTTATTAACTGAAAATTATGTGACTGTTCATGGACTGCTCCTCGTCCGGTTTTACTAACCGAAAATTAACTATTGTTCTTGGACTGCTCCTTGTCCAGTTTTACTAACCAAAAATTAACGAAATTTGTTAATTGACATCATAAAAGGAGGCAGAGCTTTGTTAGTAAGAATGTGACATCATAAAAGAAGACGGAGCCTTATTAGTAAGACTGGTCTATGCTTATAACTTATTAATCGAATATTTGCTCGCACTAACTGAAAAATGGTATCAATTTTAAAAGTCGAATATTTGCTCGCACTAACTGAAAAATGGTATCAATTTTATAAGTTGCACTAATCGAAATCGTATTATTCGAACTCGCACTAATCGATGCCTACCTGTACTATGCAGATTTGTCTATTGTTGTTTAATAGACATTTGACTACATTTGACTTTTTAATGGGAAATTTTTAATTATTAATTTTTTGACATTTCCTTTAATTACATATTAAATAATTGTGTTCTATATTTCAAAATTCTGATAATTGCATCAGTAGTGTAACTCATAATAACAGTGGTATAAATATAGTAGGCTTGAATCACATGGAAATTTTTAATACCAAAAAAATAATTTTTGTTTAAATTTATTCATTTTTTATTGTTGTTTCTAGATCAGGGCTGCCCAACCAGTCTATCGCAAGCTACCAGTCAATCTCGACAAGCTTTCTAGTCGATCGCAAGCCTCTGATCAATTCGCTTGCTAAACTTCCAGGTTTACAATACGTAGTAAAGGTGGCCTGTGTTCTTGTTGAAACAAGAAAAGTGAAGTTACCCCTATGTGTTTTCGTTCTTTGTGTCTTTTATCATTTATTAATTAATAGCAGATCAGAACAATCGGTAGAATATAATAATATATCAAAAACGATAAATGAAGATTATTTCGATGAGTAAGAAAAAGTTTGTTGGACAAATGCGTTTACAGGTTCAAATGTCTTTTCTTTCTTTATTATATTACTAGGTCTGGACAACAGTATATCGCTGTTCCATACTAAAAGGGTTAAATTTAATAAAACATAAACTTCTTCAATTATTTAATTTTTTTTCTTTTAACCATAATTATGAGTATAAAAAAGAAAATTAAAACTTATCATAAACCATGATGAATGGGAACATGATTTCTTTTTTCCCACGGTTAATGCAAATGCTCTTATCTAATATGTAATTCAGTTGTTGCTATATCTAAAAACATTTTCAAACAATGATCTCCAATTATGAAAATGAATATCGGAAAGACTCCGAAATATGCAGAGCAAAAATTAGATTTAAAATTGAACTGACATTCTCAACAAAATATGTGGGTAAAAATTTTAATATTATCTCTTTTGTCATATAATCCAAATATTGAATCAGTTGCAAAATCTATACAGTGCCAAATATTGCATTAAAATTTTTGTTTAGGTACCCATGTACAGTGGTACCTTGGTTAACGACGATAATCCATTCCAGCGGATTACAGTGGTACCTTGGTTAATGACGGTAATCCGTTCCAGGATTACCATTGTTATCCAAAGCACGATTCCCCATAGGATTTAATTGAAAATTGATTAATTCGTTCCAGGCTCCTTCCCACAACCATCATAGTAAATATTAAAAATGTAGATAAAACTCATTTAAAATGTCCTTTAATTGAAAACTGATTAATTTGTTCCGGCTCCTTCCCACAATCATAATAAATATTAAAAATGCAGATAAAACTCATTTAAAATGTCCTAAAAATATTGAAAATATCAAAATGCAGATAAAACTCATTTAAAATGTCCTAAAAATATGGAAAATATTGCTTGCTTATTATATTTGCTACAAAAAAGTTCACATTATTAATAAAATGAATTGTTCATGAAAACGGTTTTTAATTATCAATCTCACCAGAAGGACAATTGGGCTCACTTTGGAGTTTTTTTGATATTATCAATCTTCACCAAAAAGACAATTGGGCTCACTTCGGAGTTTTTGACAAATGAATACCAGAAGGATAATTTGGCTCACTTCGAAGTTTTTTGACAAACAAGCCCCCAGAAGGATAATTGGGTTCACTTTGGAGTTTTTTGACAAACGAACCCATAAACACGCAGCTTACAGATTCAACGATTATTATACAGATAAGATTTGATTTTGCGTTTTAATGGCAAACAAACAGTTGACACGCATTCGCCGATTTATTGTCTATATGAACTGCAGGATCTCGTACAGACTTTTTCTTCTTCTAATAGAATCCGAAACTGCGACAACACACCACTAGCAAGTGTCAGCCTCCTGGGCCAAGCTGCGCCAAGCACAGGATAAAATAACAAAATTGTATCCATACTAAAACGGTTAAATTTATTAAAACAAACTTCAATTATTTATTTTTTTAACCATAATTATGAGCGCAAAAAATATAAAACTTATCATAAACCATGATGAATGGGAACATGATTTCTTTTTCCCACGGTTAATTCAAATACTCTTGTCTAATATGTAATTGAACTGATGCACGTCTATTAATTAAATAATTTGTTTTCATTACTATATGTTAATTATCATATAGAATTTGAATAGATTGTTAAAAAAAATAACAATTGAATGAGCTAATCAATCACATGATGCAATGACGAGCTGTTTTACAGAGTTTTATTTTGTCGGAAGTTCACATAATCAAGTGTCATTAACCAAAGCATGCGTCGTTAACCAAGACATTTTTTTTCCTTTTCAAAAACTTGTCGTTAACCAAACGGAAGTTCACATAATCAAGTGTCATTAACCAAAGCATGCGTCGTTAACCAAGACATTTTTCCTTTTCAAAAACTTGTCGTTAACCAAAGCTGTCGTTAACCAAGGTACCACTGTATTCTTAATTATTTTCATATTTTCATGTTATGAAAAATTATTTATTTTATTTAATAAAGTTTAAATTATATAGACAATATTGCTATTTTTGTACTTTTATTCCTTGGATATTGGTAGATCGCTATATCGCTCCGGTGAAAAAAGTAGCTCACGGTCATAAAAAAAGTTGGGCAGCCCTGGTTTAGATGAACAAATTTTGTTAGTCCTGTAAGATTCGTCTTAATGAGGTTCGACTGTATATAATTATAGATTAAAGGCTTGTTTATAGTCCGACGTAGCTAACGTTTGGTTAGCGGCTAGAACGTCTGTCACGCCGTTCTAATTTGCTTGTTTATACTTGAACAGGGATATCGGTTGATCGCTCCGGTGAAAAAAGTAGCTCACGGTCATAAAAAGGTTGGGCAGTCCTGTTCTAGATTAATCTTTTTTCATGATAACTGAATTTGCTTGAGAGCTGTGTAAATTAATTTTTATATTCTGAACATGCATTTATTTTTTTATGATTAAATACATTATTATTTCATATTATAAAGAAATTATTTTATTTTGTGTACACTATATTTATAGATATATTGCAAATACTTTTTTTCTTAACAAAAATTCTTTAAATAAATATGAGTGCCAGATTTGGCATTATATATTGATAATCCATCATAGGTTGAAAAAATCAGCTTCCCTCTACATATTCATGTCCATTTCTAATCCGAAGCCAAGTTACTGGATAAATACATAAGGTGTTTATATTTAAACAAGTGTATTTAGAGTTAATACAAAAGTCAAAAACTAACTGCTTTTTTTCGGTGTTTAATTAAATTATAGACTAATTTAAAGCACTAATATGCAGTCCTATATTTTTCTAATAAATCAATTTAATACAAGTAATATTTTCGGCTTTTAAGCCAACTCTTACAATCTGTTTCAACTCTTCAACTCTTTCAATCTGTTTCAGTTATGGAACACGATACAAAATGCTGCAATTCTAGAATTTAAAATACAATTTTAAATATTTAAAATTCAAAATGCTTTTTAAGTAATTTATGTTAAAATTTAACATAAATTAATGACATATACTTAAATATTATTTTAGTTAAGAATACAAACATGAATTAAAAAGCACAATTAGACTTTTCATGTTTGTATTCTTAACTAAAATAATATTTAAGTATATGTCATTTCAGTTAAATTTTAACATAAATTATTTAAAATGGTATGTTAAAAATTGGAAAGCATTTTTGAATTTTAAATGTTTAAAATTGTATTTTAAGTTCTAGAATTGTAGTGTTTTGTATCGTGTTTCATAACTTAAACAGATTGTAAGAATTGAAGATTGCTTAAAAGCTGAAAACATTACTCGTATTAAATTGATTTATTAGAAAAATATAGGACTGCTTATCAGTGCTTTAAATTAGTTTATAAGTTAATTTAGAGTTAATATATAACAATAAAATACATTTAATAGTGAACAGATTGAAATAAATGGAACTTGATTAAAATGAGCATCATGGGAACGGAAAGAATTGCTCATTTTAACCATTATTCATTGTATCAAAGAAGGTAAAAGTATCTGAAATTAAATACAGTAGATTAGATTATCTTGAATTACACTGTTGAATCACACAAGGGATATATTTCACAGCAACCACTTGTAGAGCTCATCTTACACTGGTCAACACCTCTGACATCAACTGGAAGATTGAAGGTTGGAGTTCAATTGGCCAGGCCTGGACCCTTCTTGGAAAACTGAATGTGGGACCCAAAATTGAACCTAGATCCTCCAAGGTGGTAAGCGACAGCTTTGCCATCTGACTGATCATACATTTTTAATAGAACAGAAAAAATATTTCTAGTCAATATTCAAAATATTGTAAGAGTAATCACAAGACTGGGTTATCATATGTCAAATGATTGTAAACAGAGGACCACCTGTAATTACTGTATATATTGAGAATCATAATATAATCTTGACTTTTCAATATACAATGTATTATGTTCTTCTTTATCATTTTAAGATTAGTTAGTGAGTACATCACCTGAAAACAATAAGTCTCTTCTTGTCTGCTAACTTGATTGCCTTAGGTATTAGCATTTCTAACATTATTCATAGTCTTTTGTATCTTCAAGTATGCTTGTATTTATTAGTATGTCCATGCTTTTTACCATTTTGCAATATTTGTTGGTATTTTTCTTTTCTATGTATGTATTTCATGCAATGGATGAAAAGTCTTTTGAAAAAGAATGCTAATGCTGCCCTTTTATTCTTCTGGGATATTGAATCATGCTGATATTAACACTAGCTTATAAGATGGCTTTCTAAACACCCTTGTCAGGTACTGTTGTTTCACTGCTTTTATATGAATATCTAGAATGTTCACTGTATTACCACTTCTCTGGTCCAGCTTGAAGGTCAAAAGCCTGGTGATTAAATTTTGTCCTGGTTTAGCCACACAATGAAAATATTGTCTATGTATCTATAATAAGATTTTATTGAACTACAGTTGTAAGACATTCTGCCACTTACAAAAAGATAAAAAAAACAGCACAGTACTAGGCAGAAAAAATTTTTATATCAGAAAAGAAATATTTTCAACCATTGTCAACTAGTCTACATCAGCTTAAGTTGGGAAGAAACCATTACACATGCAAAGTCGCGGAGTAGAACGAATGCAATTCTATTAATTATAACTAAGCCTAACGGTTCTAGCGACTCTGCAATCCAGAGTTCGGCCTGAGCTCAGGTCTT
>AYEL01091595.1:0-11048 GCA_000484575.1 Olivierus martensii | reverse complement strand
AAAAAAATGAGATATTCAACTAAATCTTGACACGTTTATAAAGAAAACCCCCAAAAGCACTTAAACACGTCTCTTTAACTTCATGATGTATACATACTGATAACTAAATATTTTAAAACACAGTTTTTGGTGCACATTTTTTTACATCCCTCGACTTTCGAACATTCAACATTCGCACACACTTCCAGGAACCAATTATGTGCGAAAGTCGAGGGCCGCCTGTAGTTGACAATATTTCTTTTCTGAAATAAAAGATTTTTTTTCTGTCTAGTTCGGGTGCCATTTTTTATGAGTTGATTGAAGCTCCAATTAATTACAGTAATATTTCTGTCAGAACCCTCTGCCATTGAGCTTCCAAATGACACTCTTTGCTGTTGTTTATAAAATTTACCTTGAAACATGAAGTATTATTTATAACATATCAGACTTGCTAAATCTCTGGGGGGGGTGCATGCTATATTATGTGCATTTGGAATATGTTCCAATAGGAACCTATATAATGCCAAACATGTAAGTTAAAGCAAGGATAAGTTTTTTTAAAAATCTAACACTGCATCTCATTTTGGAATGGATTAGTCTTTCTCATTTTTTTAAGTAAAGCCTCTGATGATGCAACTTGATATTGATAGCTTTTCAGTTTTTTAGGCAACATCTCAATAAAAATTCTTCTGATCTATAGAGTAGGGATCATCACTTTTCTCCACTCTATATAAGAGACTATAGATTAAAAGAAACTATAGAGTGGGAAATGTTGGATTTATAATTACCAGTTTTTGTGAGCTTTTATATAGCCAAGTCTGGGCTTGTGAGGTTATGTAGCTCTTTGTTTCAGAAATGCAGGTCTTTCTTTTTTAATAGCCAACTCAACTTTGCTCTATGCTAATTGTTAAATAATCCTTAACTTCCAAACAGCCTGACTCGAATAAATTCTCCAAGCATTTGTGCAAACTGGTCTCTCTCAATTAAAGCTTTTTTTTATTTGTTTTCCTTCATGAATGATTATGGCAGCAATATCTTGCTGCCATAATCATTCTTCTGTTATTTTGAGATATACTCTTTTTACTCAATTTCTTACATATAGTATCATTTTTTTCCTCATAAAATACTCTCATAATCTTCTCTACTAGCATCCATCTCCATTGCATACTCTCATAATCTTTGAAGGAATCCATGAAAACCTCTATAGTATGTGCAGAGTCTATAATATTAATATTATTTGGATTACACAAACTGATTTTTTTTCTATGATTTCTTTAGCAAATGGGCCAGCTATTTGAAGAAATTACTAGAAGCCATCTTTGAAATTTTATCATTTTAAAAGAATTTGGCTACTACATTTGTCCTATCTAATAATTGTCTGATTTTTAAAATTTTTATAGGGAAATGCATAATTTATGCTAATAATCCAAAACTAGTCAAGGAGATGAGACTACAGAAATAAAAGAGGAAGTTTAATCTAATAATTTTTATTTTAATTGATATTTTGAAATATATATTTTTGAACTTAAAATAGTTTATAGTTATAACATTTTAAGTTTTAAATCTGAAATTTTTCAAATTAAATATATATAATTTTTTCAGGAATGGATTCAAGCCATTAAACCTCTTTGTGCTCCTCAGCTTCCTCGAGGAAGAGGACCTAGTCATAATGTAACTGAAGTTCGTAGTTTGCATCTAACATTATTAGAAGCTCACCGTTTACCTGTCAGGCTAGTTCCACATCCTTTTTGCATAATTTCATTGAATCAAGTGAAAGTATGTAGGACACAAGTAAAATGTCCTCCAGATCCAATTTGGGAGGAGGATTTCTTGCTTGAGTAAGTATTATTTGTAATAATGAACATTCTTAACATGAAATTTTATATAACATTTGCTACTTAATGTTAAGCATATGTTCTAGAAAGTATTATTACTAGGAAATCAACATGTAGGAAAATTTTTGTGTGTGTTCATTCCCTGTAGTCAGAAATAATTTTAATACATATTCCCATAATATCAATTTTATCATCATTTTTTTGTAAAACTAAAATTGAAGCCAAATTTTTAAATGAAGATATAAAAGATGATAAAATTTAGTGGTTTTATTTACAAGCACTTTACAAGATTTTGTTTTTATTTTGACAATAATAATTAAAATAAATTCTGGTTTATTATATAGTATATCCCCTGTCTAAAATCTAAACTTTCAGGATGCAGAAGTGCCAAATTTTAAAATACCGCCATTCCCTGGCTTTTGTAATGCACACACACACACACATGTATATATAATATGTTAATAACAATTTAGTTTATAAATTTAAAAAATAAAATAACAGACTTTTGATTTATAAAGTTCATATTCACTTTACCTCTCTGACAATAGCCATAAAATCATTGATTTTATTACAACGAAACCTCGCATGAAAGTTATCATCATCATCATAATCTGTATCTTTCTCGGAAATATCCATCCTGTATTAAGATAAATGTAATCCAAATAATCTAAATTGAGATCATTTTCAACTTCAAATTCGGAGCTACTGTAGTCCACCATATTGTTTTGCTAGATAATCTGTAGAATAAATTTTAATCCACCCAAATTCGGCCGGTTAAATTAGTTGGTAGTTTATCCTAGAGATTTGACATTGTGCAATGCTGTTAAGTTAGTCTGTAGTTTATCCTAGAGATTTGACATCGTGCAACGCAGCAAGCTAAATCTGCAGATTAAAGCCTGTTTTAATCTGCAGAATAAGACTCGTGCAACCGGCCCTTAGTTATGATAGTAGTCAGATTCCCATTCCAAATGTTTCTATTATGTTTTGTTATTCTTTCATTAAGGTTTCTTGTAGTAGTACTAATGCATATTTCTTTTCTATTGGTGTAGGTGCAAAAATTTTTCAAAAAGTAAATTTTGTGTTAGTTAATATTACAGAGTATGACACTTTAAAAAATAGCAGATATGCACTTGAAGCATGGTCTTGCAAAATGTAATAGAGCTGAAGCAAGAAGACTTTTATTCACAATGATTTCCAAATTATTGATTCCCATGTGAGTTTTTTCAAAAAAATGAATCAACAGCTCAAAAGTTGTAACACTCATAATTTGATAATGTGCATTTATGGACCTATGTTCATAGGAATTTATTTCATCATTTTGATGTATACTACCTAACCTTAAAGTAGCAGATTGTTTTTTTTATTATACCCTATATAAAAAAACCTCAAGTTCACTCTATATTGTAATGCAATGTTCAAAGCAATGGATGGGAAACAAAATATGGTCTAGTTATATTATATTCAATTATGCATCAATATCTCATAACAAGGATTTCAAACAATAACCTTACTGAAATAAGGAAGCAAAACATACCATGAAGAATTTGATTTCAATGTAAATCTTCAATAATGATAAAAAATAATTTTAATGCATGCCCAACAAATCTTTGCTGCTTATAAAAAAAATTTAATAATTTGAAATAAATTTTGACTAATGTTAGTGCACTCTTGGAATTAACAAATAAACTAATACAGGTAGTCCTCAACTTACAATGATGATATAACCAGTAAACTTTGTGAGTGGTCAATGCAATTCAATGGGTTTGAATCCTAACCCAATGGTCTGATATATGGAAAGTATTGTTTTTGTATCTGGTTCTTGTATTTTTACGTTCTTTATGTATACCAAGATAATGAATAATGTTCTAGTAAAATTTAGTTGCGAAAAATCCATAAGTTTTGGGCATTTCCAACTTCTGACCAAATCTGACTAAATGATAGTGGGATTCAAACCAAACCCTGCTATAAATGAAGGACTATCTGTATTAAATTATGAGTGGCACCATCTATGATTTAATAATTAAATTAATTATAAATTCTATTTCATTTGAAAAACCTCTGCTCAATGTAAGATTGAACTGAAGATTTTCAAATTGTTGCAAGCACTGTTATATTATTAATCACATAATTGCAGTTCACATGGCAATATCATAATAAAATTATATTTTAACCCTGGTTTACAAGATTAAAGCATTTCTGGAAAATGTTCATAAATCAAGATCTAAATTGCTATTAATTTCCATTAAAAAAATTATAATGCATTCTTAAACATCATAAAAGCGATTGTCATTTTTTACTAAAATTCAAATATCATCTAATTTTATAAATGAGATAAAATCATTTATGTATAAAATAACTTTTGTAACTAGCATTAAATGTTATAAAACAATTTAAATAATGCAGTTTTCTTAGAGAGTCTAATGAAAAAGCTGGTTGCCAGATGGAAATATTATAAAAACTTCCACTGTACAAACCAACATGCCTTATCATTTATTACTTAAAGTATCTAGATTCAATTCAGAGTCCTGTATCTATATGTGCATTTAGAGAAACCTAGGCACAGCCTATCAATCCCCAATTCTCATCCTTCAAGATGACTATAAGATAAAGCAATCATTTACCACTTTGGAGGATTCAGATTTAATTTCAGGTTTCACATTTCTAGATTTTTCAAGAGGGAAGGTGTAGATTCAGCTTGTTGATTCTATCAAGTGTGGATAGGTCACAACTGGCATTAGGATAATCTGTCATTTAAAAAGCACTGATTGGAAAATAGCATAAAGTTACACATGTAACAGCAGTGATATGTTACCAGTCTTTGATTAGAAAGCAGCATAAAAACTGAAAAAATTGAAAATGTGTCCAAAATTTGATAACTGCAGTTTTTAATAATTTTATAAAATATTGCATAGAAAAACAACTTGCTTATTATCGTATATGGTATATTCTGTTACCCTATAACTAGGAAGCTGTATTTAATGTTAATCTTTTTATTTTAGTATATATATGTAGGCTTATAAATTTATTGCAGTATAACGTTTTCGGACTGCATTTCAGTCCCTCTTCAGTACCGTTACACACAACTTTATATTCTAAAATGGAACATTTTATGAACCTTCGTTCTATAAAATGTTCCATTTTAGAATATAAAGTTGTGTGTAACGGTACTGAAGAGGGACTGAAATGCAGTCCGAAAACGTTATACTGCAATAAATTTATATAGAACTTGCTAAGTGAGCTGTTTTTAATCCATATATATAAAATATTGTTTGTAATAATACATTAACTACAATAATTCAGTACAAGCATTAAACAAAAACAAATTATTTAGTAAGGCAGTTGCATGTTTCATTAGAAAACAAAAAACATACACAAATTTGAATTCAATGAAAATGAATTTTGCAATATACATAGAAAAAGTAAACAATCATCACTAATTGTCTAATGCAGTGGTTCTCAACCTTTTTTCTGTTGAGGAACACATTTTAATATTTTAAAATTTGGGACGGGATCATTAAATGGCGGCCCTTATTAAGTTATAGCATCATCTCCGGATTTTGTCTTTTTAGAGAAATTATAATTTTTATTCCTTAATTTTTAAATTTTGAATAACGACAAAAAATTTTCGCTGCCTCAGAAATTCAAAGGCTAGATTTTTCTAACGATAACCTATTTATAGAAATCGGTGCAGTGGTTCCACTGCAAAAAGGATATCCAGTCAATCACGTTTCACTATTAATTTGTATGATTCATACAATTACATAAATACAATTCATTCTTAATTTTTCGCGGCACAGTGGTTGAGAACCACTGGACTATAGAGTCACACTGAAGCTTCAATTTGATCACCGTGGATATAATCATTATACTTATATAGTGAAACCTCTCTATCTTGGACACATTTGGTTCCTTCAAAATGTGTTCAATTTAGAAACATAGAGAGACTCATATAAAATTTTTTTCTAAACATACTAAACACTAAATTTTCATGTCAATGCAAACATTTGAATAAATTTTCATTTTATTCAAATCAAATTGGAAACTTTTATTATTTTAAATGAAACTCAAAAATGTCAAATGCATATTGCAGTCTGTCAGTGCTTTCAACATAAGAACTATTTACTTGAAAAGAAGTCTGTAAGTAGAGTTTCCCTAGTGCTTTCAACATAACAACTATTTATTTGAAAAGAAGTCTGTAAGTAGCGTTTGCCTCTTTATATTTAATTTACACTTTATCCACACATTTTCAATTTTATTTTTTTCTTATACTAAACAGAGTTTCAATAATCCCTGGTTCATTATTAGAAAATGCTTATCGTTCAGATTCCTCTACATATTCCAAAACTGTTTCATGATCATTCGGTTCTTCTTCCAACAAAGTCTCTATATGAATCGAGCTGGTTATAAACTTTTCAATAAAATCACTGGCTGTACAATTTTTATATTCATGATGGACAAGTCCATCATAAATATAAAAATTGTAGAAATTGTTGTTGAAATTGTGTGAAATTGTCCATCATTCTCTTCCAGGAATAAAGGAACTCAGTTCCTTCATTCCTTCCTCAGTGAAATCTATAAGAAACCCAACTTTTTAAAGACATTTCTGAATAGTTGATTGTGAAATCTCTTGTCGTGCAATATAAATCCATCTCACTGCATCCTGAATAGTAAATGATCAACAACTTGTTTCTTTTGGTCTAATGTTAGTCAGTTATTTTCTTTTACTGCTTTTTAACATCTCTAAGGAAAGCTTAATCACAGCAATAGAAAAAACAGCGCACAATTCTCAAAGAAAAAAAAATAAAATATAAACCAAACCAAAACTAGCCAATTATAGACCAAATATATTTATTATTTTATATTTATTATTATTATTATTTTCTAATTTTTACAACATTATAACTATATTACTTGACTTATTTGTGTTTTTGTGTATTGTTTGTTGATTTTTAGCATATTAGTAATGTGATACTTTTGTTCTGTTTCATGTTATCTTATTTTCAACCAGGGTACAATATGATACCATAACATTATACAGGTGCACTTATAGTCATCTTGTTGTGGGAGTTTTTATGGTACCAGAATTTTTGTTAAAGAATTATTTTTCTGACATATAAAATTTGACTTCCATAAAGTTCCAAAAATATAATCCTTACTTAAGTCAGGGAGTGGCTAAATATCTTATTGTAAAGAGAAAATTGTGCCATTAGCAAAAGTGCTGATATAAAAATATATATTAGATTAATTGAAAAACTTCTAATGTAATCTATTCATAATAAATTATGTTTTGTACTTTATTTTAAGAATCAAAAGATATTTAATAATACTTATTAAAATAATTATTGTTTACTGACATTTCACTTGTGGTTTCAATATATAAATAAATGATGCACAGAACAATTTTCAGTGAAAAAACTTAATTTATTAAAGAATTAAAGTAATTTAGCTTTAATAAGCATCTCCAATAAGTTTACAAAAGTTTGTTAGATATGGAATGTCAATTTAAAGATCGGAATACATGAGCTTAGATTGTTTTTAGGATTACTAATTATAATGAAATAATAATATAATATTAATATAGCGAGAAAATATAAGTATAATAATAAATTATAAAATAATAAAATTAAAAATAAAACATATACTATAACATATATAAAAATCGGCAAAATTGGAGGGGGCCATTATTGGCACTCCCCTTGTCAGTGATGGATTTAAAGATTACTGTTAAACAGATTCAACAGGCAATTCTCTTGGCCTAGCATCAAAATCAGTTAAGACTGCTGACTCATCAAAGCAGGTTCCTTGATGGAATAAATAATTTAATAGGACACATACAGAAGTGCTCTCACCTGTTTTAATAAAGCATTAGAAAGATGAAAATCTTCCTGGAAAAGATATTGCCAAATTGAAGATATACCTGATGTATCAAGAGTAGTGAAGATAATGTCCAAAGGAAATTATTCTAAAATCAGTACTATCAGGCTGCCAGATGGCAGGATGACTAGTACTTGCAAAGATTCATTAAAGGAACTTTTTGAATACACTTTCCTGAGTCTACTTTGAATGAGAGATCATCCTTTTCACAGGTGCAGTCTGATTTCAATGGACATGTTTATCATGCCATGAGAGAGGATTGGAATCTTGTTAAGAGGATGATCAATCACTCAAATATTATATAGGTTATAAGTAACTTTAAGCCTGCTTGGTCAGATGTTATAAACGTAAGCCTGGGCATAGTTCTTATACTGAGGCTAAATCCTATCTTGCAATCACCTGACATAATTTTTATTAAAGATGATGGATTTTTATTTAAGATGCTAGATGATCATACTTGTGGATAGATTTGTTAGAGATGGGTCTTTAATAAAGTCTCCTCTACATCATAGTCAATTTGCCTATCAGTCTGGCAAATTGACTAAAAATGCCCTTCATGAAGTTGTATTACTCATTGAGAGAGAAATTGAATACAAGGAAATTGTTTTAGGAGCATTCTTCAATATCCCAAGAGTGTTTGACTTCTTTTGAGAAAAATTAGCCTTGCAACAAATAGACATGAAATCTGTTCAATATTTATTCATTTGGATTGGTTCAATACTGAAGCAGAGTTGTTTATAGTGTACACTAAGAGGAGGAAGTTAAAATATTCATAGACAGATTGTCCACAAGGGAGTCTCCCTTCTTTGGTGCCTTGTGGCGAATGATCTTTTAATTACACTAAGAGGGAAGGTCGTGCTTGTGTCCTTAGTTATTGAAGTAAGAGTATAAGCAGTTTATATTAAGTGAACTATAATTTTCATTTAATTTTTATTCCTTAATTTTTAAATTATGAATAATTTTAGCGTAGAAATTCGAAAGTTAGATTTTTCTAACGATACCCTATTCTAGGAATCGGTTTAGTGGTTCAACTGCAAAAGAGATATCCAGCCAACCACATTTCACTATCAATATATATGATTCACACAATTACATACATACAGTTCTTATACATGCATACAATTCATTCTTAATTTTTTGCGACACACCGTCAAAGGTTTGGCAACTTCACTATCAATATATATGATTCACACAATTACATACATACAGTTCTTATACATGCATACGATTCATTCTTAATTTTTTGCGACACACCGTCAAAGGTTTGGCAGCACTCTAGTGTGTCGCGGCACAATGGTTGAGAACCACTGGGCTAATGTATGGCCACATAATAAGATATTAGCTTACAATTTCGAGCATTCAGATTCAATTTCAGCCATATCATATTTTTTTCTGATTGGTTTCAGCCCTGAAGCTGTTGACTCTATAAATTACTTTAGGACCAATCCCATCACATGACTGGATGAATTAACTGAATGAATTTGCTTTTGGTTTTAATCATAAGAACCTGGAATTGAATCACTTGTACTTTGTACTTGTTTGTGAATTAAATAGTTATTCCATTTAGTTTTATGGTTGGAAATGCTTAACAACTCCGGCGTTTTCGGTAGCATATTATATATGTTACAGGTAACTCAAATTCAGGAAATACTAGAATTTCCTAGTCAAAACAAGAACGTCCTAATGCTTGTCGGGAATACTAGAATTTCCTAATCAAAATGAGAATGTCCTAACGCTTGTCGGACGTTCTAGTATTTCCTAGGCCAAACTTGAAATGCTCAACTTGTCAGAAGTTCTAGTATTTCTTAGGCTGAACTTGAAATGCCAAATATTTTTATTCAAAGTCCGGAATTTCTAGTTTTTCCTAGTCAAAACCCAAAGTGGTGAACAGTTAAAATAAACGTCTTCACATCTCATGTATTCCCACTCAGTTTTGGATATTTGCCAGAAGAATTTTCTTTCTTTAGAGAATATTCACGAGAATAAACAAATCTCATTGAGGAAGGCTGCAATCTGTGCCAGTGGAAGTACGTACATAGGGCTAAATCCACGTTAAATGCATGAAGCATTGTGTATCTGAATTATGTTTGTATAAAAAGAATAACATTTCGTGTAATTCTAAATGCCACAAAAGCCTAACTTGCAAAATAAATAACAGGTTCCTAATTATTTTTTTTTATTTTTATATTTATGGCAATACTGTGAATATAAAAATTATTGATTAATTGATTAAAAACATTATTATAACGAACATAATTCATATTTTTATTACTTGAGAGGAAATAACAATTTCATTGTTATTTTCTGTTCTGTTGAACAAATGAAATAAGATAAATTGAAAATAGAGCTAACTCTCAATCATTATTACATGGTTGACTTTAAAGAACTGAAATTGCCATTTTTTATTTTTTATGGACAAATATTTTAATATTTTTATTAGTCAAAGTTCAACATAAAATACAAAGTAAAAAATTTTTAAAGTTGAAAAACACATTTAGAATTACATAAAATGTTATTTTTTTTGCACAGACGTAATTTAGATACACAATGCTTTGTGCATTTAAAGCGGATTTAGCTCTATGTACTTCTATTGGCGCAGATTGCAGCCTTCCTCAATGAGGTTTGTTTATCCTCGCTGATATTCTCTAAAGAAAGAAATATCTGCTGACAAATATCGAACTCTGAGAGGGAATACATGAGAAATAAACACTTTTCTTTTAATTGTTTTTAGGGTATTGACTAGGAAAAACTAGAAATTCCAGACTCTGAATAAGAAATGTTCGCCATTTCATATTCGGCCTAGGAAATACTAGAACGTCCGACCAGCATTAGAGCATTCTAGTTTTGACTAAGAAATCTGGTATTTCCTGAATTCGGGTTTATCCTGTAACATATACAGGGTGCGCCAGCTAAATCCAGACAAATTTCAAATTGAATTTCCCGCCATATTTTACGTCAGTGCTATGATGCTGCTGACGTTTTAGTAAGCCAGACAGACGATGCATTTGAGGATAGTTAGTTAGTTAGTTACCCAGCCCAAGCACCGCGACCAACAATGGTCTATTGTGCATACCCCAATCGGATCATCCCAGGAGAAGACCTGTCCTTAAAACAAAGGACAGTATTCTCCTCAATGGGACAGTAGCAAGATCCTCAGCGTTTGAGGATAAGTACAAAATAGCTGATCAGTTAAGATCGAGTTCAGAATATAATCAGTGAGCAGCGATAATCGAAGGCCTTCAGGCTGGACGTTCACCTTCCGAAATAATTCGGTTCTTTAACTATCCAAGATCGACAGTTTATGATGTTGCTGCTAGATATGCGGCTTCAGAGAAGTCTGAAGAAGGTTCTGCCAACCCG
>AYEL01091594.1:0-13958 GCA_000484575.1 Olivierus martensii | reverse complement strand
TTTTTTGTCTTTTTTCCCCCTCTATTGATTTTCTTTGAAATGTTATCTTTGGCCATTTACACCATAGGTTATTTTTTCTTTTTATTTGTTATCTTGTTTGTTGCATAAAATTTCGTTAAGTACATTTTTATTTTATTTTTGTTTTAAGTTTTACCCTGTGCCTGGCGCAGCTTGGCCTCTGAGGCCCTTGTGCCATTAAAACCAATCAACCAACCAACTAAGAGGGAAGGGTTTCTTCACTATTGGCTATATTGATGACATTGTCATCATTGTGGGAAAGTTTCCTAAGACTGTATCTTGAGGTGCTCTATCCAAAGGATTTCACCCTGAACTGTGTATTTAAATAGTTGTTTGCAGATTATTATTAGTCAAACATGGATTCTGTCTCAACCTTTATGGATTGTTGGCTATGTGGGATCTACTTTTATTTGCAATGATGATGTTTATTCCAAGCAGATTCTCCAATGGCAACTATTCATTGTGAAGATGCATTTTATACAGCTTATCCTGAGACACATCAGAACAAAGGTCCATCATCACAGTATTATCTGTTCTGACTCAGTGCCTTCAATGCACTGAGTCAGAACAGATAATACTGTGGAGATCTTGGAAAAATTTTCCCCACATCCAGTCTTGTTGAAGATTCAAAAACTTCTCTCCCTTTTATCAAAAAGGGACAATAACACCCGGCTTAATGTGAAGGATGTGCTCCAAATTTTCATAACATTAAATGAAACCTGGCACAGCTTGGCCTCTGAGGCCCTTGTGCCATTAAAACCAATCAACCAACCAACTAAGAGGGAAGGGTTTCTTCACTATTGGCTATATTGATGACATTGTCATCATTGTGGGAAAGTTTCCTAAGACTGTATCTTGAGGTGCTCTATCCAAAGGATTTCACCCTGAACTGTGTATTTAAATAGTTGTTTGCAGATTATTATTAGTCAAACATGGATTCTGTCTCAACCTTTATGGATTGTTGGCTATGTGGGATCTACTTTTATTTGCAACGATGATGTTTATTCCAAGCAGATTCTCCAATGGCAACTATTCATTGCGAAGATGCATTTTATACAGCTTACCCTGAGACACATCAGAACAAAGGTCCATCATCACAGTATTATCTGTTCTGACTCAGTGCCTTCAATGCACTGAGTCAGAACAGATAATACTGTGGAGATCTTGGAAAAATTTTCCCCACATCCAGTCTTGTTGAAGATTCAAAAACTTCTCTCCCTTTTATCAAAAAGGGACAATAACACCCGGCTTAATGTGAAGGATGTGCTCCAAATTTTCATAACATTAAATGAAATAACATTAAACAGGGTATGTCTTTGCAAAAATATGGGATCGGTGAAAAATAAATACAATTTATTACATTTTATGAAATTCATTTAATATATAACTTAGAATTACATAAATAATACAAAGATTTGAAAATAAAATTAAATAAACATAAATAGATTTCAATCACAAGTGTGGTCTTATAAAAATAATTTTATTTAAAATAAGTGGTTTTTTTTTGTGTGTGACTTGTGCTTTTTTTATTCTCTTCCTTAACTAACTTGTGGTAGGAAAATAAAATTGCCTCACTAATTTTGCACTTCATTGTTGTAATTCTTTCAAAATCTGGATCCATTTCTGCTATACAGGGTGAGTCAAATTATGTGAAAACACTTTGAGAGAAAGCATTTAGTCAGAGTTTTCGTTATACAGAGTCTCAACCTGCCCACCAGCAATGCACATAAACCAATATTCAACAGTACAATTTAGTGCCAGAACACACAATTTGGGGGCAATGTTGGATATCACACCTTTTATTCTGTCCTTGAGTTCTTTGATGTCTCTCACTTTTGTACTATATATGCACTCCTTTATCATACCCCATAACCAGAAATCACAGGGTGTGAGATCCGGAGATTGGGGAGGCCATGCCAATAGTCCGCTGCGACCAATCCAATGCTTTCGGGAACGTTTGATTAAGATAAGCGTGAACAGCACGAGCAAAAAATTCAGATTGTTCACATAATTTTGACTCACCCTGTATTTTCAACCTCTGATGAAATTATATTTAGCTCTTTAATTCTTTGATTGCTAATTTGGGTTCATCCTCTTCTTCAATGTCATATTTGCTTTTATTAATTGGCAGGTCACATATTTCAATTAAATCTTCCATAGTTAATTCCTCATGGGATTTTAAAAGCTCAACAATATCATTGGCATTGAGGTCATCTTCTCTTAAGCCAGCTTCATTTGCCAAGTTTACAATATCACTAGCATCTGGGTTCAGAATAACTTCCTCATATTGAACAACTTCTGGCCATAACTTACACCATACTCCATTCATACATTTGTCACTAACCTCAATCCATGACTTGCCGATGTTATCAACAGTTTCATTATATTATATGACTTCCACCAATGTTTTATGGATGGTCTATCTTCAGAATCAGTATCCTGAATAAGTTGTCTGAATGTTAAACAAAGATAACATGCCTTAAAATTATATCCCTGGTCCATGGGCTGTAAGAGCAATGTTGTATTTGGAGGTGTAAATACAATTTTCACAGGTATAATGCATTAATTTCCATGTCAATTTGATGGCCAGGTGCATTATCAAGAAGAAGGAATGCTCTGGGCTCCCATTTATTTTTTTTGCAATAATTTTTCACTTCTGGACAAACAATTGTGAAACCAATCCTCAAAAATTGATTTAGTCACCCATGCCTTTTTGTTGCTTCTCCAGAACTTAAAGCAAACTTTAAACAGGGGATTAACCATTTCAAACTAACCAAACGAACACAGCCAACACTGGTAATCTCCAGAACACTGGTAAATAGTTCTTATTTATTCCTTTCATTGCTCTAGCTGTTTCAGAATGATAAACAATCATTGGCTTAAGTTTGAAATCACCAGCAGCGTTTCCATCAAATAATATTGTAAGTCAGTCTTTGGCAGCTTTAAAACCAGAAGCTTGTGTTTCATCTTTGCTGATGAAGGTATGGTTTGACATGCACTTCCAGAACAAAGCAGTTTCATTTACATTAAAAATTAAATGCAGTGTAAATTTTTTGCTCTTGATTATATTTATAATTAAATATCTTAGAAAATTCTTTAGAAGCTTGTGATATATCAGCAGATGCACTTTTGCCAGTATTTTGAAAGCTGTGAAGATTTTATCAATGCTTAAACCTGTCAAATCACCCAAAACTTGCATTAAAAGTTTCCTCTGTTGAACTTTCTGCCTTCTTACAATTTTTATTTTTTCAAATATATTTTTAGCCTTTATTATAATAATGCTTTGGCTTAGAGGAATATTTCAGCATTCTGATCTTCAATTCACATGTTTAAAATTTGTTTTGTTTGGATCATTTTTGTGTTACCAATACAAGTTATTTTTGCAGCAGTATTTCGAAGATTGTGCAGCTGTTTTAATTTTTTCTGCATTAATCATGATGGATAGGATTGTAGAATGTGAAAGTCCTAGTCTCTTTGCTACATCTGATTTTTTTCCCCCTCCAGATTCTACTTTTCTAATGATTTCCAATTTTAACTGGCATGGTGAACATCTGTTTTTATTTTTAGAAATCTCATCCTCAGTTTTTTGTTTGCTTGACATAATTTCAATATTTTTTTTAACACGTTAAAATAATACTTCACCTTTGAAAACTAAAATTAAAATGAATTTAAATTCAACAAAAAATTTATAGTTTGTACATAAGTAATCATGATCATGCAAATTGCATATGTATATTTAAACTGCTTATTTTTTAAAAAAATAATTTTAGAACAGAATAAAAAAATTAAACATGATTGAACATGAGTTTTATATATTTTAGATAAGCAATCTGCATCTCATAAAAGTATGTATATGCACAATTTGTGCATCAAAAAATAATTACAAAAAAATTTTTTTAAGTTTGAAAAAAAATTTTTTCGTCAATTTTTTACAGTAAAAATATTTAAAATTTGAATAACATTATAGTGAAATAACATTAAATGGGGTAACATTAAACAAAATATTTTCAATTTTTTACAGTAAAAATATTTAAAATTTGAATAACATTATAGTGAAATAACATTAAACGGGGTAACATTAAACAAAATATTTTTATGTCCCATGAAATTTTGTTGGGTTCATGTATATGTTGGCATTAAGGAAATGAACTGGTTGATGATACTGCCTATTCAGCCACCTGTAACCATTCATAGGTTTTCAGAGTTTCATTTACTGATTTTTTTAACCTGTTATCAAAGAAAAACTGAGACAGTTGTTGCAGCATATGTGGGATGAACAAATTAGCAACAAGCTGCACAAGATCAAATCTATAATTGAGCCATGGAATTTTAGTAATTGCAAGAACAGGAGAGACGGAGTTGTCCTTGCGAAGTTTCATATTGGGCACAACCACTTTACTCATCGATACTTTTTAATAGGTGAAGACAACTCAGTTCAGTCTTAAATCTCAGACATATGCCATCAAAGGGCAATTGCTCTACTCTGCCAAAAGGTACTGTAGACGTCTGTAGCACAGTTCAATCACAGCTACCACTAGGATGCAGTTTGGTATGTCTCCCTTGCATCTACAGTCCACTCAATCGATAGGCCTAGAGTTTCAACTTGGCTGCTCTCCCCAGCCTGAGTGCAGCAATAAGCTGAGGATTACAGCTTTGCCTTTCCTCTCTGATTCTCGATCTCAGGCATTTATTGCTGTGTTTGTGATGTCACCATCACATTCCAGCTCTACTCAAAGGATTGAGATATCATTCCCTTGTAAAGGAATATTTGCAATCAGTTGACCACAGATTGGATCAGTCTAACAGTTGATCGATTGCATCCCTCAGTTGCCTGAGTTTCACAAGATTTCCTTGACTTGTTGCAAGCATTCAACATACTTCACTTCCATTGTTTTTGTCTGAAGATCTTTGAGTCTTTATGATGCTCATAAAGATCTTAAGACATTACCTTAAAGGGCTACAGGCCCTGCTCCACTGTGAAGATACTACAAGGATCCTTCTGTAAGATGTAACTTGGCTTTAATCATTGCCAAGTACTGCAGGGACAGAGTTGTCCTCCTCTGGGTCCACAACAAGAGAGGCCAGGTTGATCCAATCAGCCCACCAAGTGGAAGATGCTTCTGACCTCAGCCTCCTGTGTGCAGTGTTGTTACAGCAATTGGTAATAGCCTAGACATTGTAGTGTCGTGCACCACCAATAACTGGAAACCAGACCACCCATAGCAAAAACGAAGTTCAGTGGCAGTAGGATCTCCCACTACAAAAGGAACCTCATTGGATTGACCTGAGTTGCAACAAATCGATGGCTGGACTGAGGCCAGTTACACACAGCAAGTTCTTTGATTGTGCTGATGCCCTTGACAGCACCTAGGTCTTAAACAGAAATTCATTCTGAGTGGCAGAGTGAGCACTCAAGATGCATATCATTCCTGTTGTTATACAATTGCAGACGATCTAAAGGGCAGACAATCTCCTTTGCTTTATATCCCGATGCAGCTAAATGCAGCCATTAATTGCCACAGGCCACCATGGGGATAATATTGACCAATATGATGCAATAGCCAAGTTCTGGTATCTTGCTGTAGCCAACTATCACTCAGGGCAGTTTCATGAGTTTGGTGATCTCTCTAGGGAAGCAAGCTTCCCCCAGTCTAAGGACAAATCCCCTACAGTCAGAGCCAGACCAACTCTTGGATGAGCACTGTTAAGGATTCTATCCCTCAGCCATATATGCCAACGGCTGTAGCAGCCATTGACATGGTATGCCAGCTTGGGATTTGGGACCCTTTTAGAGGACTCATACCTCACACAGGACATTTGTTGGGTCAAATCTTAATCTCAGACCTGTAGTAACTGGGTAGTCAAGTGACAAACTTCAGATCCTCCTCTGACAAGGAGTAGGTGCAGCCAGGCTCTACCAACCCTATAGGAATTTCTTTGCTAGGCACAGTGTTTTGGGACCCTGTCCCAGGCCAAACTGGGCTATCTCAATACTGCAGGACTTCTATAGAAAGCCAAACAAGGCCTAAAACGAAGAGTCTGGTTAGGACTTCCTATGGCGGTCTACTCTAGTACCATCCTCTATTTTGACATACTGCTCGAGGCACACTGACGTTTGCACACACTTACCTGTAGTATAGTCATCTTTTGCACAGACGCTGGTTAGGACTTCCTATGGCGGTCTACTCTAGTACCATCCTCTATTTTGACATACTGCTCAAGGCACACTGACGTTTGCACACACTTACCTGTAGTATAGTCATCTTTCGCACAGACATCGGCATACTCTAGGAGCCAGTTAGTTTTTCCCTGTCACTATGAACATATTGGCCTGACTACAAAACAGATACAGACTTAGTGACAGTCAGTAAGCCTTTCTACTGTGATAAGATCTGTTCCTCTTCGGAAGGTGTGTGTGAAGACAGGCCTGCTTGTGATTCTATCATTGTGCTCTTAAAATTAAGCATACTTTAATTGAATGCTTATATTTTGCCACTGACTGTTTAATGCATTTTAATCAATCTCATTTTAGTCTTGAGCACTTATTGGCAATTGTTTAAGTACCTTACCCATGACAATAAATCTACATGCACCCCATGAGTTGTTATAAACAGCAAGGAAAGCAGACTCGTTTGCATTAGTAAAGAAATCTCTTTATTAAACAAAATGCTCCACTTGAGCTATGGTTTACAACAAAATTCATTTCAAACCCTACATCAGTCTTATCAATATAAGCCTAGAAACATTATTCTTCCCAAAACTCTGAGGCAATAAATTTATGCAAATCCAGCAAACATGTCTAATCACCACTTCTTGGATCCTTCTTTTGCAGCATGCACATCAGCAACTCACCTTGGCATTGATTTGACATAGGCATAATAAAGATCTGGTGAAATGTTGATCCATGCTTCTTGGAGAATCATCCTCAGCTGGTCTTTAGTTTAAAACTTGCATTTTCATGCCATTTCTTGAGTACATTCCATATGATCCTTAATTGGATTCAGATCGGAAGAATTTGGGACCTATTCCAGAACTTAGACCTCATTATGGCTAAGCCAAGCAGTAGTGGAATGTGCAGTATGTGGCTTTGTGAGATATGGTTGGAAGATCAAATCTTTCTGTGGACAAAGACAGGAAATATTGGTCCAAGATTTCCTGCTATCATTGTGCATTGATATATCCCATCATACAGAACCAAATCACCTACTCCAGAAGAGCCAAAACATCCCTCCACACTTGCACAGTACTTGGAAATGTCACTTCTTACTTCACATAGCTTTAGAGGAGTTCTTCTTTTGGCTTGTGGATGACTCTCCATCCAATATTTCCAAATAGGACTGGAAAGGGAGACTTACTTTTATCCAAGCATCATTGGCTGTGTGATTTATCCTTAACCATCTTTGAACTATACCTTTAGAGAGAAACCTGATTATGAGTGCCATTTTAACAACCAGTTCGCCAAACTCACCGAAACTTTAGGTATCGGTTCTGCCGAACCAGTGCAAACTGGCTGAATCCAACCACTCAGTACAGGTAGTCCTCAACTTACAATGATTTTCACTTATGACGGCCAAAAATTATTATTAAAAATTCTCTAATTTAACTTTGCTGCTTGCATATACATACATATATTACATTGCTTTTGTATATGCATTGCAATCTTGCCATTAGTCAGCAAGCAAAGTCATATTACTGTATCTCATCATAACTATCATGTCCAGTAAGAGAAATAATAATACTGATGAAAATTCCAGTGTAAAAAAGAAGACAAGGAAAGCTTTATTTAACCATTTTAAGTTAAATAGAAAACTAATTTATGAAAATATTAAAACAAAAATCAAACAGATTAAGAATTAAAAAAGTCCTCTACTTATCTCAGAATCGACTTATGATGACAACGTTGGAATGGAATCCTGTATATCTCTTCTCTAGTTTAAATATCAATAATTGTGAAATGGGAGCAGATATGTTTTGTTTTCAATAGTATAAATGCTTTATCATATCTTCTGACCAATTCCAATGCGTAAGTTTTCTACATAACTGATAGTGGTTTTGCATTATTGTGTAATTCAAAAGTGACTTTGCAGTGAATTTAATAATGCCACTTAGTATTATTAGTAATTATAGTTTTACTAATAATAAATTGCAGTACACTAGCTTAATGTGTTTTTATTGTATTATTTGTGTTATTTTATAAGCAGTGAAATTTGATAGTTTAAGATTTTGTCTTTGTAGAATAACAAATGTCTTGGCTCAGGTGGCATAGATATATCACAAAAATGGTGGCACCATAATCTTGATTTGAAAACTAATCATTAAAATTAGTTTAATTCAGTATTATTATGCTAGGGATTAGTTTGGCTTGGATTATATCACAAAAATGGTGGCACCATAATCTTGATTTGAAAACTAATCATTAAAATTAGTTTAAATCAGTATTATTATGCTAGGGATTAGTTTGGCTTGGATTATTTGGTATAATGTTTTTTCCCTAGTTAGTTTCAATTAGAGTATATTATCTGACTTAAGTCAAATCTGTCTGTTCAGGTTTATCTGTCTTATGCAGTCATGATAGCTCAAGGCTACATACATAGCCCATCAGAGAGTGCTAGTATCAACCTTGTCCGATAAGTTTCCAAATTGATCATTACATAAGCTTCTCGAAATGGAATGCTGCTGAATGCCACTGTAGTCTAACTAGTAAGGCATTGGATGTTATCCCAAAGTTACTGATTCAATTCTGGTGCAGTGAAAAATTTTATTTTGGAAAAATTAATTAATTAAATTCTAGTCTAATTATTAAATACTATACACGATGACAGCATTAGAAATCAATAAATATTGAGTCTATGGGAGAGCCAAAGTTTATTTATATCTCTATACTGATGATATAGTCCACTAAATTATTGACAGTGTTACAATAAAGTAAAATAATGAAAATTTTGATAAATCTATATACTTATAAAATACAGAATATGTATGTATGTATGTATGTATGAAACTTTTTTATTTAAAATCTAAAAAGATATTTAGGAATATGATATAGAATTTTGTTCAGTATCAGTATGGGCATGTCCCTACGTCGCCCTTTTTTTTATTTGGCCCTTTTTTAGGGCCCTAAGGGGCCCAATTTTTATTTATTTTATGACAATAAATACCAATAGATGGCGCTAAGTGTGAAAATAAGGGCAACAGATATCTTACCTGCACTACTATTACTGGATTTTTACATAATTATTTAGCCAATACAATTATTATTGATTATGATACAGGATACTGTTCAGTATCAATTTGTGTTCAATCAGTATCTTTATATCATACCTTTTCATTGGATGTTTTATTTTAAAGGAATTTTTATGCTGAATTTGCAGTTAAGCCTGTTCTATATCCATAATTATGATTCTGACATATATTTCAGATGAAATTTATTGATATTTATATTTTATCACACAAAGAAATTATATAATTATTCATCAAGACGTAAACTATTAGACTTATATGTTTATCCAATATTATGTAATAATAATAAGTAATATTTAAAATCACACAAAAAGCAGTAATATATACAAATTTTTTATTTGTTGTAATTTTAAATGAAATTAATCCACTTTGCATTTTATTTTGAGTCTCTCCCCCTTCGAAATTTTTTGTAGTGCTATGCGTGATTATTATTATATTTTTCTCCAAGCTGATCGGAAAAACAATTTGGATTGGCCAGACCTATTTTATAACAAATGTTACATATTACATTAGTCTATTTCTCTAACAAATACGCATAAATATTTTATATTTTATTTAATAACTAAAACATTGTTAGTCATAATTTACAGAATTCTTCCCCCTTACATCATTTAACATCTCAAATCTACTCCTAAAGTGTGACATAATTTATGGATTCTCTCTAGCTAATAAACAAATAATACTTAAACTAGCACACACAGAAATAATATACATAGCATATAGAAAATTTCCATTTTATTGTCAAATCTATTCTTATGCCACATCATGGTCATGATATAATTATGTATTTCAACCAAGCATTATAATAATATAAATTATATGTAAAAATTTAAATATTGTCCACACATTCACATAAAAAATCAGTGTCCAGCATTTCCTGAATGGCCATGCCCGTTTTTAACATGGGCAAAATAATTAAATTCTTGGGTAAATTAAATAAAGAGCCAAGCACGTGTTAAACAAGTGCTGGTTTTTTGCATGTGTGCATGGCCTTTTGTACTATGCCAGTAATCTCAAACTCAAATTGAGAGCGGGCCGAATGCACAGTTCGAAAGGAAACAAAGGCCGAATATTTTTAAACAAAAATACAGTGAAAGGAAAATATTTTATTTTTTCAATAGTTACTGATAGCACAGCGTAGGTTGAGTAGAGTATGCTTTAAAACTTTAGATCAGGGGTGGGCAACCTTTTTTGTAGGGGGCCGTATAGAAAAATTTATGGTGGGCCACGGGCCAAAACAAAAACAATTGATAATAATAGTATTTATTTAAAAAACAGAAGGTACAGATATGTAAGTATACATAGCGTTGGTATTAGATATAATAAAATAATGTGGCCCGCGGGCCGGAGGTTGCCCACCCCTACTTTAGGTTATTATTTTGTTAACATTAAATTGAAATAATTTTCTGATTAATATGTATTTAAACAAATATCTAAATTATCTTGGGGAATACAAAATTACTTTGCGGGCAGGATGCAGCCCGCGAACCGCGAGTTTGAGATCACTGTACTATGCAACATAGGACCAAGCAGGTGCTTCACTTTTTATTGCAAAGCGGTTGTTTAATACGTGTTTGTTTGTTGTATAATAAAAGATATTTCTATATATTTAATACAAGTGTTTTCATACAGGAACAAATTTTGAATATTTAATCATTTAATTTTTAAAGGAAATATAAACAAACAATAACAAGAGAAAAATGATATTGAATTTGGAGCATTGTTTATTGTATGATTATATAAACAATATATTGCATGTTAATGATTATTTTTCAATAATTATTTTTAATGTATGATTTATAAACAAAACTCGGCAATGCCAGCTATTACAGCTAGTAATTTATAAACTTCAAATAAAGTTACGATATTAATATGATTTTAGCATGTAGTAAATTATCTGCATGTCTATAAAATATATCATGATCAAATGCATAAAAATGTTCTGCACATTCCAATCGATTCTAACCATGATTCTAACTGTGTTCTAAATTGGCAAAATTGTGTTCTAAATTGAGAGTTGTAATTTTAAGTTAATCTCGAAAAGCTGCATGATTAGCTGTCAAACAAGGGAAATTGCATTGAATATTTATTTGAAATTGAAATGAAATCCTAGAGGCATGATTCAGGACCAGCTCAACATACAATCAAGCGGAATACCTGCTCAGGACATTGATACTTAAAAGGTGTGAGGAAGTTAACTTTGACCTATCCTATTTTTATTTTATTATGCACTCTATTATTTCTTTATCGTTATTTTCCTATATGCTAACCTATTATATTTTAGTTTAAAAGTTAACTTACTTCCACCTTCTCCGTCGTAGTTGGCAATCACGTGATACGGAGTCGGAACCCGTATCCGGAAGAGCTATCCCGGTTAATGATGTCATCTTATCTACATAAATTTTACCACTGAAACTGATATGTGAAAATAAGAATGATCCATATCGGTGTTTTGTTCGATATATAAATTAATTGTAAAGATAATGACATGAATGAATTACTCTGTAAACTAATAACTTTGAACTTGTTACGTATAAGTATGTAAATGAGCGAGTGCGGAAGTGTTCGTCACTCGATTATAAAAGATCGACGCAATCAACAAGTTTTTGAGGTGCTGAATTTCCAGACGTAGAATTGGTGAAAATGACAATTAAGTTTCTTGTAAGGATCGACTATTATTTGATGTTTGTATCGGAGGTGGAGGTAATAGAATTTAGTAGTATTGTCATTCGTTCTAATTCGCGACTTTGCAATTGGCGCCTGAACAGGGACTACCAATTGTGGTAGTATTAAGTTTTGAATTGGTTTAATAAGTTCAGTTGGTGGTTGTATTTTTGTTCATTGTTGGTAATTGTCATTTTACAATTTTACGAAACTTAATCACCTCTATAGTATGATGGCCGCAAATACAATTACTGTTCCTCTTGCCCCTTGGGATAATATGGTAGCGATGGTAAACGAATTGACAGCCAGAATACAGTCTTGAACAAGACCGAAGGGTTGATCCTCCAAGATCCAGACCAGACATCGGAGATCATCAACCACCAGCCCAGGAACAACTTATACCTGACGCATCATTAGCCAGAGACGATAGTCCGTCCACCCCGGAACGAAGATTCCCGGTCCTATCTATACGGGAACGACGTATGTCTGACGCACCAGTCTTAGGAGGTTACCGACCGGACAATCCTGATCGAAGTCCTAGAAGTTCACCCATGTCTGACGCACCAGTCATAGGAGGTTACCGACTGGACAATCCTGATCGAAGTCCTAGAAGTTCACCTGTCATCCCGCCTCAACCAGATCTTTCATCTCTCTCCCACCGAATTGTGGTTGTAATCATTGTAACTGCTCCACCACCACCCATACCAAAAGATGACGGTAAGACAAATATCACTGATTTCTTTGAGGATATGGAACAATATTTTATTACCAAGGAAGTACCACAAGAAAAATGGGTAGACATCGCTGCCGCACAACTTAAAGGCAATCCGGCCAAGTGGTGGAAGGTCGAAGGCAGAACCAGGAGAGACGCTAGAGTTTGGTCTCAATTTAAACGGCACCTAATCGCATTGTTTGCTCCACAACTAGACGAGATATCCAGGACTAAGCAAGCCCTTAACAGGACTTACGATGGCAGCGGAAATGTGGAAGGTTTCCTGTTAGAAACTGTGCGGCTATACAGGAAATGGAAACCCCAAGCTCCAGACGAGGACATAATCCAATGCATGATCTCCCAACTGCCTTTGGGTATGCAGGAGTATCTTGAAAATCGGTACCTCCCAACTATCGATGAAGCAATTCAAGTCATATCAAGATACACGCTCCGTAGACAACCCGGAGCCCCTCGTCCTCAGCATCCGACGACCCAAAACTCTCCTGGGGTCAGTCCTATTCAAAGAAGTACTGCCGAACCACGAGTACCCACACGCAACGCACCACCACGCAATGCACCACGCACGTCAACACAAAACACGAATAGAATGTCATCTATTCAGTGTTACAACTGCAGGAACTGGGGTCATTATTCGAGGGATTGCCTACAAAAGCGCAATGATGAAGCAATTCAAGTCATATCAAGATACACGCTCCATAGACAACCCGGAGCCCCTCGTCTCAGCGTCCGATGAACCAAAACTCTCCTGGGGTCAGTCCTATTCAAAGAAGTACTGCCGAACCACGAGTACCCACACGCAACTCACCACCACGCAATGCACCACGCACGTCAACACAAAACACGAATAGAATGTCATCTATTCAGTGTTACAACTGCAGGAACTGGGGTCATTATTCGAGGGATTGCCCACAAAGGCGCAACAGACCGGCCACCAATACTAGTTCCAGAAATCAAACGTACCGCCCTAGAGGAAGTCAGCGTCAGGGAAACTAAACGAGAGACCAAGGCAGGAGGCTTGTGTCTCAACAATAGAAAAAACCTCCTTCGTTGGACTATCCATCACAAGTAAGACAAATTTGCCATTTATTTCTATATTTATCGATAATATTATTGTGACTGCTCGAATAGATACTGGCGCAGATAACACCGCCATTAGCGAGAATGTGTGGAGACAAATAAGAAAGAAGAACCCACATATTCGCCTCCACCCAGGTCCGACGGTACGGTTAGCCGTACAAGGAGAAGAGTATAGAACTTTAGGTTGTTTTCTAGCGGAAATAAAGGTAAATAATGTTACAATAAA